>NW_023612620.1:0-75766 GCF_013339725.1 Rhipicephalus microplus | reverse complement strand
GGTCGAAGTCCGACACAGGGCTGACACTACAGACAACAATGTGACAGGGTGAGCCTTTCCTGCCATATTCCTGATAAGCTCTATGTTGTTTGGGCTGGCTTGCTTATATGCTCACTAGATACGGGTATTTAAAACCCGACAAGCGCCGCGAAAGCTTGATGGGGAATGAGAACGAGAGCGGTTAAGGTGAGCAAGACCTTGACACGCCTGTCGCCTTTATTTCCGAGAAGGACATGGAGTACAGGCTCAAGCTCACCGAAAAAACGGTGGTCGCTTGAGATAAAATTGCAGATCACCAAACTTCAAAGAGATAGCCTAGCGCATACGCGAGACGTCGGGGGTAATAAACGTCCCGGAGCAATCAAACGAAGCTCCTCGGCCACAATGAGCAAATGCTGTCAGTGGTGTTCTAGAACTTTTCTAGCGACGTTGAAGTACCGACTCGTTCGAGCCACTGGAGAGCTCGTTGGAGGCGCAAAGCGTTTCGATGGAATGCTGGGGTCGGATCATTTTCCCACTGTTTGCCCAACGCGTGCCATACCTTTCCACGCAACTCACACCCGAGGAACATCGTGATTACGATACACTTCAAAGCATCGTACTTGATGAGCTGAAACTGTAAGCAACGAAATACCAGAGGCGATTGCTCAGGGTCACTAAAGGCTGCGGGGAGACAAGGAAGGCTTTCGTTACTCGCGTAGACAGTTATTTGAACTTGTACGTAGAAGCCCATGGCTCCTCCACTTTCAGACGCCTGGTTGAGCTCTTGGTCGCCGACCAAATAAAAGTCCGTCTAACCGAAGAAGCTTTTAAATATGTTAAACTGCGGGGAGGTGAAGCCTGGCTGACAGCCACTGAACTAGCTCGTTTATTTCACACGTTCGAGAAGGCTACAGGGGAAGATAGCACCTGCAAAAAAGTGAGAACCACGAAAAGAGAGAAACCGATCCGTCAAAGGTGTAGGGGTTGGGACAACAAAAGTTCCCCCATTGCGCGGAGACACAGGCCCGGAGACACAGCGGGCAGCCAATTCGACCTCTCGGTGCCTGTACTGCCCTTATGTACGCCGTCGAGTTTGTCATCCTTTCGGTGTGCTAGCATAACGTTATCATAAGGTTGGACTTTCTGACACATCAGAAGGCCGTCATCGACTGCGCACGTGCTGAAGTTCACTTTTCGCCCCTGTGTGACGAACCTTTGCATGAAACTATTGATTGGTCACAAAAATTTGTCGTGAGTGAGGATATAGAAATTCCGCCAGCCTCTCTTGCCATTGTCCCTGCTTGCTGCGATGACCATAACGATGCAACAGTATTGTTTACTACTTCCGACTTTTTTATGAGCCGCAGAGCTGCACAGCCTTTCGCTACACTTAACATCACAGCTGGCCGAAGTAACATTTTTGCCTATGATCCCCTTTCCACACCCCTTCACAACTTGTTGGCGAATCTCTCGGTCGAGTGGAGCACCTTGATTCTTCTTTCTGCCTTAGCATGCCAGACGAATCATACAGTAGTGCATCGACCGAACTTTATTCGCTTTCCCCGCTCGAATGCCCGTCGAGTGACATCTCGAGTTCAACCGCCGACACCTTAAGTGCTCAAGAACATGCCGAGATTTTTAGCCTCCTCAAGCTCTTCACGAATTCATTCGGTGTTCTCAGCCGCAATTGAGCCGTACTTCGGCAGTGAACCACTACATGGACACCATTTCTCACCAGCCACTGCGTCAAAGACCATAACGTATCTCTGCTGCAGAGCGTCACGTCATCAACAACAAGGTCGGCGAGATGCCAGGCGGTGGCGTTATTCAATCGTCACAGCTTCTTCTTGCATATTTTGTCCTTCTAGCTCAGAAGAAAGATAAATTGATTTGATTTTGCGTCGACTACCGTCGATTAAGTAAGGAGACGTGGAAAAACGCCTATCTATTACCGCGCACCGAGGACGCCCTCGACACCCCCCAAGGAGCCGAACTCTTTTCCTCCTTGGACTTACCATCTGGTAATGGCAGATTCTCTAGCAGACGCTGATCGCCAGAAAACTGTGTTCATTACACCAGATTGCCTGTACGCATTCAACGTTATGCCCTTTGCACATTGTAATGTTCCTGCGACGTTTGAATGACTTATGGACAACACACTTCCTGGAGTCAAGTGGTCTGCGTCTCTATTTTACCTCGACGACATTATTGTTTTTACCTCGACTTTCCAACCCTTCTGCATTGGCTCCGACTGGTTCTGACGTGTCCACCTTAGGGCTGTCCACCTTAGTGCACATCGGGTCAAAGCGTAGTGTTCTACTCGACACTGCAAAACTCCGTGCAGTCACTGAGTTCTCGAATCCTGCAATGGTCAAAGAATTACGCAGTTTCGTCGGACAATGCTCTTACTTCCGGCGCTTCGCTAGAAATTTCGCGTCGATCGGGTTATCACTGACCAACCTCCTACGCGATGACTCAGACTTTTTCTCCTGGTCTTCTCTGCGACCTCGCGTTTACCACGCTCCGTAGTCTGCTTACCTCTCCTCTCAATTTCGGCATTTTGATCCACAAGCTGCAACGTAAGTTCAAACAGACGCTAGCAGGGTTGGTCTGGCGGTGTCTTCGCCAAACGTAAGTGGGGCTAGTCGGAATACATCGTCGCTTATTCGCGTCTCACGCTCACTTAAGCTGAGGCGAAGTACAGCGTCACTGAAAAGATTTGCTTAGCTCTAGTGTGGGTGCTTCGCAAGTTCCGCCCTTATTTGTATGGTCACCCGTTCGACCGGGCAGCGGGCCACTATGCACGCTGTTCATGACTGACCACACCCCCATGACTGCCCATTCTACGTAATAACCGACCACCATTCCCTGAGCTGGCTTTCTT
Source organism: Rhipicephalus microplus (assembly GCF_013339725.1). Classification (NCBI taxonomy): domain Eukaryota; kingdom Metazoa; phylum Arthropoda; class Arachnida; order Ixodida; family Ixodidae; genus Rhipicephalus; species Rhipicephalus microplus. The sequence goes on along the minus strand of NW_023612620.1, from coordinate 72,900 downwards.
CCTTGAAAGAGCCTTCAGTTCGTCCCGCTCAATGGGCGCTTTGCCTATAGGAATACAACATTCGCGTGCTTTACCGTTCCGGCAGACAACACTCCGACGCAGACACTTTCTCTTACTCTCCGCTACATGGAAAGACCAGTTCTCCTGATACCCCACTAGCCAAGTGTTTTCTCTCGGCTACGAACAAGGCTTCCAAGCAAAATAAGGACCCATAGATTGCTTATATGTCCAAAATTTTGCCACAGCTATCGACGGCTCTTGCCAGCCGGGCATCGAATTGCCAAGAAAACCACTTATTCGTACGCGATAGACTTTCATACCACCGCAAGTGCCTTACGGGTAGCCGAAAAAGGTTGCTCGTCTTTCCTTGTCACCTCCGCTCGGACATCTGTGTGACGTTTCCCGATGAGCCACAGTGCGCGCATGCAGATGTACCTAAGACTTTCGAATGCCTTCGCTTTGGCTATTACTGGCGTGGCATGTACCGCTCCGTCCATCACTATGTACGTTTCTGCCCCCCGTACCAATGTCACATGTGTGAAAAACAAAGCAGGGACCTGGAACCGATCGCCTGCCTACATAAAGTTCGAAGAAACAACAGAACGAGCCCGCTCGCCGTGGCCCGTGCCCCCCGCCCCTTGTTTCTACTTTATTAGCAACACACTCCCACGGCCGCAGAAACTTGCGGCAGTGTTCGGATGCAGAGTGGCAGAAGTTCAGGTGAATATTGGCGAGCGAGATGCAGTAAAAGGAAAAGAAGCCTCGTGCGATTAATCGTGAAGTACGGAGGCGCAGATATAGGCCCCCAACAGTGGACCAGAGGGTGCGACGAAGCTATTTGGGCCGCCTCAGCATTGTTGGTACCGACCGCCAGGGATATTAGAAAAATGAAACGCTCGCTGAACACAGTGTTAAGCTGAAGTGTTCGTGCTTGTTTTTGCACGTTTTTAAAGATCGCTTCGTGTGTGCTAACATAATCAGCCGTCACCCCTTGCTCGCAAATAAAAAAGAAAATGATGTGCAGGTGCAAGTTCAGTTTTGCAGCGTCTAGTCGCTAGGCTACGCATTGGACGACTTGGTTTCGCTGCGCCTACTCGCTAGGCTGTGTGTTCTGGCGCTATTGTCATATCTCGTACACTGGATTGCTTGGTGCCTAATGCTTGAGTCCTTGTCGTGAGAGAAAGCTTCCGCTAGGGGGCGACGGAGTGCAGCTGCACTTCACATGGGCTCCTGCTTTTCGGGCTAGTTTTTGTGGTTCAACGCTGTGCTACTTCTGGGTTTTTGCACTGGCCAATTCACCAAGTTGCAAGAAAAGGACTGAAATCTTCCACTTAATGGTGAGTGATTATCTACACCGAACACTTAACGTCTCGACGCCAAGGTCCTCCCCGCTAACCCGTACGTCGTGACCGACGCGTGAGCAGGTCGCGCACTTGTGGTTCGCGTTGCATGTACACCCGCCGAACGCGCGGGCATGAAAAGAAGCTTTGCGTTTTTTTCTCAATCAGAAAACCTGATTAGAGGGAGACGCCCCTTGCTACCAGCCACGTAGGCTTTCAAAGCGTGTTGATGGCTACTGCAGGACCACAAGAAGAACCAACATCAACGCAAACCGAAGTGAACGCCGAGACGCCCACGGAAAAATTGGCATAAACGTATGATGTCAATAGTGGCAAAACAACAAAAAAGGAACATATAAAGTGGCTTACGTCGGACGCAAAGAAAAACGAGCGCCGAACCTGTTTCAAGCATCCAAAGAGAAGCCTAGAAAAGAGCCCGTTCCCAAGCAAGAAGCTTCGAAGCAACGCAACTTGAAGTTGCCTCCTTTTCCACAGACGACTTTAAAGTCGCCTAAAAGCCACAAGCCGGACTCGACTTATCGAATAGAGTCTAACATCAATTACGCATGCTATCGGACGATCAAGCGGTCTCACACAACGGGATTTCAACGACAACGTTCGAGTTCAAGCGCAGAGCGTTGAAAACAATATCATTGCTAGTGCCGCCGACAGAGATTGTGCAACTGACCTGAGAAGCATTGCTACCATCGAGTTAGGCGAACTTTCTTCGGTGTGAACCCCACTTGAGACATCCCGACGATGTATGCAGAAGTGTCATCTACGAACTTCTCCCAGGAATCAGCAGTGCTGAAATTGTAGCTGGCCTCAGAGTCGACTCACGATACACCGTCCTTGGTACTCGCATGCTTGGTCAGTCTCCCACCACTGTCATCACTTTCGATGGCCCACACGTCCCGTTCTACATCACCTATCAAAGTGGATACTACCGCTGAAAACCATATTGAAAGTCTGCGCCGTTCTGCCGCAAATGCGGTGTCATTGGGCACCGACAAGACATCTGTCCCAGACCCAGAGGAGACTTCTGGTACAAGTGCGGATAAGACGAAGTCGCCACAGATCCCGAATGTATTCCGAACTGCAAAATATGTGAACAGCACTATAAAATTACCAGCAAGGAATGCAAGAAGAAGCTACGACCAAACCCATCACCTTACCAAGTTAAACAACAAACACTCAAGAAGGCGAAAGCCTGAGAGAATGTTTGTAGTTCCCGCAGTGAAGACTTCACTGAGATTGACGAACCGTCTCCTAGCCGCAGCGGCCCATTGCACAGGCGTGGACGAAGCAAGTCTAGGTCTATTCTGCGATCGCGCTCCAAGTCTCACACAAGATTCCGCTCACTCTCCGCCCAACGCCTCAGCTATGCTGCTGCAACACGCATAGATTCGACTTCACAAAACAACATGAACACTCCAAATTGCTAATCTACTGAATCCACTGCATTCAAGAATTTGAAAAAAATGGCCAACGTGATCAGCTCAAAAACAAAGTGAAGTTGTCAATGAGCTCGTAAAGTCTTGCCAAAAACAAGAAAAGATCATAGAGAAGCAGTATGCAAGCATAGAGAGGATCTTTCGACTATTCGAGGAACAGCACCAAGCTAAATAACTAGCCAGCAGCTGCGAAGCAACTAACCACGGCAACGGTCAGATCTGCAACGCAGGAGAGGGTGCTAAAAATCTCTGGAACTGAACAGGCCGCAATTGGATCCTGAACTTGGCAACGTTTAACGCTAGAAGCTTATCTAGTGAGGGAAGACTAGCTGTACTATTCGAGCACCTAGAGGGTGTTAAATGGGATATAATAGGCCTCAATGAAGTTAGGAGGACAGATGAGGCATATACGGTGCTACAGAATAGGCACGTCCTTTGCTAACGGGGCTTGGCTGACAGAAAAGAACTGGGAGTGGGGTTCTTAATTCACAGGAACATAGCTGGCAACATAGAGGAATACTACAGCATTATTGAAAGGGTGGCAGGTATTGTAATTATACTGAATAAGAGATGCAAGTTGAAGGTGGTACAGGCTTACGCGCTCACATCTAGCTATGATGACACTTCACTTGAAAGCTTCTATGAAAACGTGGAATCGGTAATAAGTAAGGTAAAAACGGAGTATACTATACTGATGCCAGACTTTAATGCAAAGGTAGGAAAGAAGCAGGCTGGAGACCAGGCAGTAGGAGATTATGGTATCGGTACTAGGAACGCCAGAGGAGAGCTACTAGTAGAATTCGCAGAACGCAATAATTTACGGATTTTGAATACCTTCTACCGAAAACGAGGAAACCGCAAGTAAACATGGAGGAGCAATAATGGCGAAAATAAGAACTAAACAGACTTTTTAATGAGTGAACACCCAGACATCGCGCAAAATGTGGAAGTGGTTGGCAAGGTAGGATGCACAGACCATAGAATGGTACGGTCTCGAATTCGCCCAGACTTGAAGAAGGAACGACAGAAACCGATACGCAAGAAGCCAATCAATGAGCTAGCACTGAGTGGGAAAGTACGGGAATTCACAGTCTCGCTTCAGAACAGGTACTCGGCTCTTAGCGTAGATACAATGAATGATAATCTGATGAGTATTATTACCTAGTGTGCAGTGGAAGTTGGAGGCAGGGTATTTAGATAGGACACTGGTAAGCTGTCCCAGGCAACAAAAAATCTCATTAAGAAGCGTCATGTCACGAAAGTCTCAACCACAACAAACAAAATGAAACTGGCAGAGCTTTCGAAGTTGATTATTAGGCGTAAGGTATGCGATGTAATAAGGTATAACATGGAAAGAATTGAACACGCTCTGAAAAACAGAGGAAGCGTAAAAGCAGTGAAGAGGAAACTTGGGATAGGCAAAAATCGGATGTATGCACTAAGGGACAAAGAAGGCAAAATAACTACCAATAGGGATAGGATAGTCAAAATAGCGGAGGAGTTTTACAGAGATCTGTACAGTAGCCGGGACAACCACGACCTTAATACTATAAGAACCAGCAGTAAGCCAGACGACACCCCACCAGTATTAACAGAAGAAGTCGGAAAAGCTTTGGAGAGCATGCAAAAAGGCAAAGCTGCTGGTGAGGATCAGGTAACATCAGATCTGCTGAAAGATGGAGGACAGATTGTGTTAGAAAAACTAAACACCCTGTTTACGAGGTGTCTCCTGACGGGAAGAGTACCAGAATCTTGGAGGAATGCTAACATCATCTTAATACATAAGAAAAGAGATGACAAGAACTTGAAGAATTACAGGCCGATCAGCTTGCTCTCTGTAGTATACAAGCTATTTACAAAGGTAATTGCTAACAAAGTAATAAAAACATTAGGATTCAATCAACCAAAAGAACAAGCAGGATTTCGTACAGGCTACTCAACGATTGACCACGTTCATACTATCCATCAGGTAATAGAGAAATGCTCAGAATATAACCAACCACTATACATAGCCTTCATAGATTACGAGAAGGTATTGATTCAGTAGAAATATCAGCCGTCATGCAGGCACTGCGGAATCAGGGCGTATATGAAGCATATATAAACATTCTGGAAGAAATCTACAGGGGATCAACTGCTACCATAGTGCTTCATAAAGAAAGCAACAGAATACCAATCAAGAATGGTGTAAAGCAGGAGGACACAATCTCCCCAATGCTATTTACCGCGTCCTTACAGGAGGTTTTAAGCAGCCTAGAATGAGAACAGTTAGGGATAAGAGTTAATGGAGAGTACCTTAGTGACCTGCGCTTCGCCGATGACATAGCATTGCTGAGTAACTCAGGGGACGAATTCCAACTCATGATTACGGAGTTAGACAAGGATATCAAAAGGTGGGCCTTAAAAGTAATCTGCAGAAAACGAAAGTAATGTATAACAACCTCAAAAGAGAGCAGCGCTTCGAGATATTAGATAGTGCATTTCAAGTTGTAAAAGACTATGTTTACTTAGGGCAGGTAGTAACCGCGGAGCAGAACCACGAGATTGAGATAACTAGAATAATAAGAATGAGGAGGAGCACATTTGGCAAGCACTCTCAAATTATGACAGGTAGATTGCCACTATCCCTTAGGAGGAAGGTATATAGCAGCTGTATCTTGTCGGTATTTAGCTACGGAGCAGAAACCTGGAGAGTTACAAAGGGGGTTCAGCTTGAATTTAGGAGGACGCAGTGGGCAATCGAGAGAAAAATGGTAGATGTAACCTTAAAAGACAAAAAGAGAGCAGAGTGTATTAGGGAACAAACAGAGGTTAAGGATATCATAGTTGAAATCAAGAAGAGAAAATGGACATGGGGCGGGCATGTAGCACGTAGACAGGACAACCGCTGGTCATAAAGGGTAACTAACTGGATTCCCAGAGAAGGCAAACGAGTTAGGGAGAGACAGACGGTTAGGTGGGCAGATGAGATTTAAGAAGTTTGTGGGTATATATTGGCAGTAGCAAGCACAGGACCGGGTTAACCGGCCGAATATGGGAGAGGCCTTTGCTGGCAGTGGACGTAGTCAGGCTGATAATGATAAATGATGATGAATGAAACAACTAGCCACAAAATTCACCACGCCAGATATTGAAGCTGTCGTGGAAGCCAAAGTACTCTCCATTATAAAAAAAAATTAGCCGCCCTTGTCGACTCACAGCTCACGCCGACAGTGGAGCCACAACGCTCATCAGCAGTCGAGTCGACGAACGAAGCACTCGTCCTGACGAAGTTGCAGCCCGTCTCCGCCCAAATCGGTGACACGTTCATGACGCTCGCAGTCGGATGGACAATCATACAGGCCAAATCAACGATCTCAAGTAGTTGCTAACCAACTTCATGGCTCATGTAAGAACAAATACATTAGTCACACGAAGCTCGATGACTGCCAGGGCAGAAAAAAACCACGCCCAAAGATAGAAAAAGTTTTTCACTCCTTCTCTCCCGAAAGCGAGCAGTTAAACATCCCAGATATTCACGAAGATGGCAGGCTCTAAGAATAGAATGTCTCCTCCGCAACCTACTTTTCGAATTTGGTAGTGGAACTGTCGATCATACAGACCCCGGCTGACAAAGTTACAATTATTTATGAAAGTAAATCAACCCAACCTCATCGCCCCACAAGAGAACAATACGGAACAGTGCGGCTCGCAGGATACATCAGCGTTGCTCTAACCCCAAGAACCGCCATTCTAATTAGGTAACTGTTGCGGTCAAAGTACAAAAGCTAAAAGATACTACAGTTGAACACTTCATCATGGAAGTCATACCAGCACGAAAACCGCAACAAAGTTTTTACGTCACTAACGTGTACAGCCCGCCGCGAGATCAGCTCAGGGACTACGATTACTTCATTCATGAACTCATAAAACGCAAAAAGGTCAATGGTTAGGGGTCGTAGCGACTTCAATGCGCCCCACAGAGCTTGGGGCTATGCCATCACCACAAAGAAAGGCGCGAAAGTATATGAATCCGCTCAGCAGCACGGCCTCACATTGTTGAATGATACTCTCCAGCCCACGAGAGTGGGAAGCAGCGCCTCGAGAGATAGCACGTCCGACCTCACCTTCACACGAGATGTCAAGAAGGTGGGATAGACCTGTCTCCCCGAGACGCTTGGCAGTGGTCATCATATAATTCAACTCGAAATCGAATATGACCAACGGCCTACAAAAGAAGCACAGCGAGACCGACAGATCGGAACGCTTTCAGAAACGAGCTCGATGGCGACAACGCAATAGCAGACATAGATGCCTGACTCACCAAGATTATGGATGCCACCAAATGGTGCACCAAAGTAATGTAGCTTAACGAAGACAATCCGGCAGTAGATTCCCACTTACTCCATCTCTGGGAGGCCAGACGAGCCTTACTGAAGAGATGGAAGAGGCAAAAAGTGCCGCCATGTCCACGAAGTGAATGATGATGAGTGGGCGAAGCTCCGGAGGTAAACCTGGTAAATCATGAATTCTCTGTACATTTTGCCCACTCGATTTTATTACATCGCTCCCCCTAGCGTACGTCGCCGCACTAAATCGAACGATTGCCTTCAACCAATGACACGCGCCATATGTGACATCATTCCTATTTTATAAGATCTCGCGTCTTTCATCAACTACAAGTACCGCTTTCTACTTTATAACATCTTGCATCTTTTCATCATCAGCTACAAGTACCACCATCTAGTAAACACTACAAGAACTAAACGAGAGGTGGCTACATACAGGAGACGGTACCGCCATCTAGTGAACACTGCAAGAACTAAACTAGAGGTAGCTACATACAGGGGACGGTACCGCCATCTAGTGAACACTGCAAGAACTAAACTAGAGGTGGCTACATACAGGGGACGCACAGCCCACGCCCTAAGGAGCTTCGCCCCTAAAATTGAACAAGAAACTCATAAAAAGGATTTCTTTATTGACAGAAGAGGCGCAACAGTATGCCAAACACCTAGCGAGACACAACTGGCGCAAATTCTGCGATAACAGTGGGGTACGCTCAGCACCAAGAAGTTGTGGTGCCTGCTGTGGACTCTCCTCGGTGACCGCCCCACCAGGAGGCCGCAGTGGCAAAACGTACGTCAGATAACACAAAATCACGACGGCTCGGAGGAAGACCTACTCCATGAACTATGCAACAAGCTGCGTGGTCCTGTCCAATCAGCGGCAATGCCACCACCACACAAAGAATAAAAAGGCATGCCAAACTCCGACCTTGACAGGCCCTTGACACCAGCAGAGCTTCAAGCAGCTCTTTTCAAGCTTACAAAAACATGAGTCCAGGTAGAGACAAGATAGTCGACAAGCACCTCCTACAGCTACCCAATCAGGCTATGACTGCTCTCCTGCAGTACTACAATGACTGCTGCTACAAAGGAGAACTTGCAGCCACGTGGAAGCATTCGGAAGTTATCATGATAACTAAGCCTAACAGGTTCATAGCTCTTCACAACCTTAGACCTATTTCTCAGACTTCGTGCATTGGAAAACTCTTTGAGCTTCTAATTCATGACCGGCTCACGTCGCACGTTGAGGACAACGGGTACTTCCCAGACACCATGTTCGGATTCCGTCAGCTGCTTTCTACGCAGGACATCCTCTTATTCCCCAAGGAAGATCTAGTTGATCAGTTGAGCAATAATAGCAAGTCGTCCCTTCTTGTCATTGATTTGAAAAGCGTCTTCGACAATGTTAGCCATAAAGCAATACTACAAAATCTAGAAGATACGGGCTGCAGTTCCAACAATTATGGCTATGTTCGAAGCTTACTCACCGGTCGTACGGCCACGGTGAGATTATACAATACACGGAGCGAAAAACTTCAGCTGCCGAACAGGGGTACACCTCAAGGCTTTGTTGTGTCACCACTCCTTTTCAACGTCGCACTCCTTAAGCTCCCCCGGCTTCTCGAAAAAATGGACCGCCTACGTCACGCCATTTACGCAGACGATGTTACGCTTTGGACTCGAGGCTAGAGCACTGGAGAGCAAGAAAGCTGCCTTCAGGAGGTAATCAATGTCATAGAGAATTGCCTCGAAAGCTGTGGCCTCCATAGTGCACCTAAAAATCGGAATTACTGGTACTCAGGGCCGCACGCAAGGAAGACCTCCAACCTGCGAAGCGCAAGACCCATGCATCATCCTTCACGGCGACCAAATACCGAAGGTCACCTCGCTTCGCGTGCTCGGCTTGCAACTGCACCACGACGAATTTCAACGCACAGTCTCCAAGCTCATGCACCTTGTAAGAAGAGTCGCAAACCGACGCAGTGGCCAGAAGGAAAATGATACCCGGAGTGTTGTGCAGGCTCTTCTAACCAGCTGAATGACCTATGGAACCCCGTACCTAGCTCTCAAGACATCTGAAGTCGGCAAGCTGATTGTGCTCATTCGCAAAGCTACCAAGCTCGCCATACACTCTAAGGCAAAAGTACCCAAAATAAGAGTAATGGAGCCCAATAGGCGCACGCGATGAACGGATAGACCGTTGAAAATCAACCACAGAGGAAAGATTGGTGCGTGAAACGAAGGGATGAACCGCCCGGGCATTGCAGGCAGCGTGAAAAGCGCTGCCAAAGTGACAACGCCTCCCTCTCCACCTCAGCTGGCTTAGTCTTTTTCCCTATTTCGCCGGCGGCGGTTCCAGTCGTGCGCACTCGGAGTGCCCGACCACGGCCGCATGGATTCGACGATCTAAGAATTACGTGGTGGTGCTTGTGTGCACGCTTGAATGAGCGTGGGCTGCTGCTTTTGCGTTTCGCTGCACCCATGAAGTCTTGAGCAAGTCGCGACACGTCACCACGCCGCGCTGTATATCTCTGGCTTCAAGATAGTCACGACCAACACACGACAGCAACAGTTGGGGAGGCCAATATGGCGGCCGAGAAGTCAACAGGCCTATCGAATATATAATTCAGTCCAACTCAGGGCAGAAAACGGCGCTGGATGCTAAGGCAAAGAGGTTATGAATCTTTATTCTACTCTACTTGTCGTGTTTGCGATACGGATCGCGCTTGCCGGCAACAGGCTCGGTTGTGTTGTATATCGCACACGCACGAAATGCATCGCGAAGGTCAGCTTCGGCGTCTGCAGTTCGCCTGTGCTTTGCGACCGTATAAAAATTGGCCGCCATTGCCGTCGGCCTCCCGTACGCTCGCTCATCGAGTGCTCACCTCTCTTCGCCACCGTGATGAGCTCCGGGCTGACGATATTGGCTTAGACCTCGTCGCTGTGTTGGCACACGTCGAAAACACGTTGTGAGTTCTCGTAAAGAGCTTGGTTGTAATATGTCGCGCTCTGCAAGTGCACCAGCACGGGCTAACGGGGCTTTCGCTGGCGTCGGAACTCCCTGAAAATCGGTCGACATTACAGTCGGTCGCAAGCAGCTTGGCGCCGTCCGCTGGTCGCGGCGGCGGACTTGCGTTTGCGCGCTGCACTCGACATTCGCGTCATCAATCACAGTGGGCGCAGGCATGGTGACGCCGACTCCCTGGCCCGTTCACTTTTACCTCCCGACTTGGCCTGCGGAACTAATGGGACCATCTCCGTCCCATCTCTAGACGTTGACTCGTTCGCCAGCGAACAACACATGGACACGTGCAGCGCTTCCTTTATTGACTGTCTCTAAATCATTGATCTGTGCAGTATCACGATCTCTCCGACGTCAAACTGCTTATTGCACCATTGGTGATCGGCTGCTACACCGAAGCAACTACGCCTCTTAAGGTTGTAAGTGGTAAGTGGATCTTGGTTGTCCCCCGCAGCTTGCGATCACAAATATGCGCCTCCTTCCACGACAATACAGAAGGTGGCCATGCCTGAGTTTTCAAAACTTAGAAACGTATTTGTCATCGCTTCTACTAGCGTGGATTGTATAATTTTGCTCAAAAATTTGTTATGTGTTGCCCTAACTGTCAGTACCGTACATCGCCGCCTTTCCACTCACCCGGTCCGTTTCAGCCGCTTTCGTGCCCTGCCAAACCTTTCGATCATATCGGCATTGATCTCTATGGCCCTCTACCAATAACATCAGATAATAATCGGTGGATGATAGTTACTGTGAACCATTGAACAGGCTCCGCAGAAACCATGGTCCTTCCAAGTGCCATTGCGCGGGACGTAGCGTCCATCGTCCTTGGTCGCTTTGTACTTCGACATGGTGCACCTCAATAACTACTCAGAGACCGAGGTCGAGCCTTTCTATCAGAAGTAGTCGAAGCTCTGCTTTATAAGGCCGTGTTGTTCACCGCAAGACAATGACATACCACCCACACACTAACCGGCTCACAGAAAGATTTAACCGCACCCTCTGCGATATGCTCACGATGTATGTGACATCTGATTTTACTAACTGGGACCACATTATTCTATTCATCACGTTCGCATACAACATCACGGCACAACCTACCACCAGACTTTCACCTTTCTTCCTCTGCTATTGACGGAAACCTTTCCACACTATCGACACTCTCTTTCCATACCGTCGTGGCGCATACGAATGCCCGCCTGGGTTTGAAGTTGCCCAACAGGCGGGAGAGTGTCGTGAACTCGCGCGAACGTTTACGTCACAAGAACACCAGCACAAGAAGCAAAACAATGCCGACTCTCCACGAAGCCGCAACTATTCCCCGGGATCTCTTCTATGGCTGGCTGTTCCTTTGCTAATCCCTTGCCTTCCCTCAAAACTCATTCCAAAGTACGAGAGCCCTTACTGCGTTTCGAAGCCTCGCTGGAGAACTTTCTAACTTAGCCAGTTTCCCTATCCAACGGCATAATCCGGCGTGGACGTGACATTGTACACGTGGCCCACCTCAAGCCATACCATAGCCCTCTGCCTCCAGACATTTAGGTGGCCAGGATGACTCTTTTTCCGCAGAGGCAAATTGTGATGAAGAAACGCACCGTTCGCCAGCAGCATCGCTACCGCTTGGGTACTAGGTTTTTCGCTCGTCTCGCTCACCTCAAGCTGGCGTGCTATGCGGGACATTGTCGAATTCCACCATGTTGTCAGATTCTGCCTTTGACTGATGGTAATGAGCCAATTGACCTGGCATGATCTTTCGGATTGGTGTAAAATGCTGCCATTATGAAGTTTGACAATATGGCGGAATTAAACAGTGACCAGAATAGTACCTTTAAATTTCCCGGTTTCCGCCTGAAGGCTGCTTAGTTCCTATGGTGTTTTAATCGTAGAGCCACTACACCAACACACGTCAAGAAAACCCTGTATATATATATATATATATATATATATATATATATATATATATATATATATATATATATATATATATATATATACAGGGTTATATACAGCTCAGTGGCTAGAGCATCAAACAGGTTATTCGAAGGTCATAGCTTCGATTCCTGCTCACGGCAAGTTATTTTTCACCCACTTTTCTTTCTTCCTATGAACATTACATTGGTTCTAATACCTTCCCATATACATTTCTTGGCATTATTCTCTGTTAGATTGCATTATTATTGTGTCAAAACACGGACAAACGAGCCCTCAGATATATATATATATATATATATATATATATATATATATATATATATATAATAAGGGTAAGAGGTGTATACCTAAGGGCTCGTTTTTCCGTGTTTTAACACAATAATAATGAGATCTAACAGACAGTAATGCCAAGGAATGTACAGGGGAAGTTATTAAAATCAATGGAATGTAAATAAGAAGAAAGAAAAGTGGATGAAAAATTAACCAGCCGTGAGCAGGATTATTTTCATCCACTTTTCTTTCTTCTTATTTACATTCCATTGATTTTAATAACTTCCCCTGTACATTCCTTGGCATTACTGTCTGTTCGATCTCAGTATATATATATATATATATATATATATATATATATATATATATATATATATATATATATATATATATATATATATATATATATATATGTGTGTGTGTGTGTGTGTGTGTGTGTGTGTGTGTGAGCATAGTGTGTGCGTTTCTGGGTGGTAGTTCCATGGGCTTTTTCGCACATTTCATACCCCTTGGCACGGATATATTGCAGGCATAATTGAACGTTTCAGACAAACGCAATCACCAACAAAACCACTAAAGCCATGTTGTAGCACAAACTTGTATTACAGTTCTCATCACGAACATTTTCTTTGTTCATAGCTTGAGGGCACGGCGTAGCCCGTTCAAACGAAGCAGGCTTACCGCACATGATACAACCGCGTGAATTAGCCTTTCGGGGCCCAGGTGAAACGTAATTATGTTTTCCGAAATGTACGCTTGAAAGCTGGCGAAAACTGCATGATACATACCTTTTTTTAAATCACTTTACTTTTGTTTCTCTTTTTTCTAATTTTGAAGCAAAATTAGCAAAAGCAAAATTTTGAAGCATAAACGGCACACCGTATGAAAGGAAAAGCCCGAGAGACAAAGCAAGGAAACGTGGTGTTCCCAGCTTTAACATGATTTGTAACGTGTGTTCTCACTCTTCATGGCATAAACGTATTTTCAGGAAGTCTGTTAGGAGTTAAGTGCGCGAGTGAAGAAATTTTCAAAGTTGGCGCGGAAATATAATGAAGACGAGCTGGCTACCAGCAATGTGTTACCTGCGCAAGCGCGCTGAACACTAGGGAATAAAAATGAAGAAATCCACATGAAAACTGAAAACGAGAATGCAGTGCCACTGCACTAAAGAAAGACGAAGAGGAAGAATCGTTCTGGTGGTTAGAAGAAGACCGATAGGGTGCGGCGTGCAATCTGATATGGTGCGGGTACGAAGGCGTGAAGGCATCTACATAGCTGGTGACGAAGATCACGGGGTCCTGGTGACCAGATAGATAGATTGATATGTGGGGTATAACGTCCCAAAACCACCATATGATTATGAGAGACGCCGTAGTGGAGGGCTCCGGAAATTTCGACCACCTGGGGTTATTTAACGTGCACCCAAATCTGAGCACATCGGCCTACAACATTTCCGCCTCCATCGGAAATGCAGCCGCCGCAGCCGGGATTCGAACCCGCGACCTAGGTCCTGGTGACCATCCCACCATTGAAGCTACTGGCGATACCTGGCTTGGTCTGGTTATGGTGTTAAGTAGATGACAGCGCCGCAGATGATGTCGTCTACCCGGAGCGGCAGTGAGCCGTTGCGCTACAGACCGGAACTAGTGCATTCCCACTACAGCAGCTTCCTCGCTGGACTGTAGAAGGGCGTGAACCACTGGTGAGCCGTATCTGTCTCTTTACGCGTCCGGACTCCAACGCAAGCGCTGTAACGGCTGCATAATAGAGACCACTTAGACTCGTAGAGGTTTTTCCTTGTTAACAAGAACTTCGCTGATATTCTGTCTGGGTGGGTTTTGTTAGTTCACCTTTTGTTGATATTATCATTTTATTTTCGTGTTTTTGTGTGTGTGCAAATATATATATTTTTGATGCGAATCAAACACTCACCTCCTTCTCTTGTACGAGAATAACGTTTCGCAGCTAGGCCGACTGGCGTTATATATCGAACCTGTCACAAATAGGCGTCTACAACGACATGATCCAAGCATTTAACACTAAAGAGTAGATTTGCATAACTATTCTTAAAATAGAAAATGGGGCTCACTGCTAAACTCCCTCGGTAGATGTCTCGTAAAGATTTTCGCGAAGAGCAAGAGAAAGAGCGAACACTTGACAACTGCAGAGCCAGAGTTTTTAAGAGGTTTGTCGGAAAGATCTCAACAACATCTGTCGTCATGAATAATGGTATTCTTTACGGGCAGTACTTCCTGTCCCGGGCTAAGAGCATTCGACAGGCCGTAATACCGAATTACTTGAGAGACTAAGTGTTACACTTGGCACTTGAGAATGTCATGTCAGGGCATCAGGGTGTCAAAACACGACAGATCGAGTTCTGCATGCATTCTACTGGCCTGGGGTACAAGAACATATTCGCCGACAAGTCCTAACTTGTGACGCCTGTCAAAAGACTTTACCAAAGGCAAGGCGGGCAAGGTACTTTTAGGGCATATGGCGTTCATCAGCACTCGTTTTGAACGTGTGGGAATCGACATCATATGACCAATAACTCCAGTTTCGGCAAAATGTCACTGATATATTTTGACTCTTGTGGATTTCGCCACACGCTACCCTGATGCCGTGCCTTCGACAGCAATTCATTCAGCTATGTTGACCGAGAGGCTTCTCAAGATGTTTTCTCGCATCGAATTTCCACGAAAAGTCGTGTGTGATCAGGCATCATGTTTTACCTCAGCTCTAATGAAGGAGGTGAATAAACTACTGGCTGTGAAGCATCTGAGCTGCACTCCATACCACCCTATGCGCAACGGGGTGGCAGAGAG
Source organism: Rhipicephalus microplus (assembly GCF_013339725.1). Lineage (NCBI taxonomy): Eukaryota > Metazoa > Arthropoda > Arachnida > Ixodida > Ixodidae > Rhipicephalus > Rhipicephalus microplus. Next base: position 57,732 of record NW_023612620.1, on the reverse strand, counting down.
GTTTAATAAAAAACTCAAGAAAATACTCCACAATATGGTTCAAGAACAGCCAAAATGTTGGGATCGCTTGCTAGCACCTCTATTGTTAACTTATTGTGAAGCCCCACAATCAAGCTCCGGTTTCTCAGAAATGAAACTTATTTCTGGCCGACATTTTTGAGGAACTCTGATAATATTGAAAAACTTCAGGATAGAAGATCAGGAAAACTAAGAGCTTAGGACGACGTACGGATATGTATAGCGTTTGACAGAGCGAACACGGAAGACACTAAACCCAGCATGACAAAACCTGAGCTGATCACAGGTATCGCAAAAGAGCTATTACGACCGCCACTTCAAGCAAGGTTAACTGAAAGCTGGTGACCGAGCATTGATCTTGCTTGCCACAAAAACGAGTTATTTTCGCATTGGAAGGGAACGTTTTTAGTAATTGGTAAGGAAAATGACTACGACTACTGGCTAGACCTACGATATAGCAGAAAACTTTTTCACATTTACATGCTGAAGAAATATGAGGAAAGCCGAAGACCTTCGTCAGACATCATCTTTTGTGATGATGGAGAAAGAAAAATCTGAGAAGCTTCTACCCAACTTCAAGGTCCAAGATCGGATACCTCGCTATTCCGGCAAAGTACAGCAGCTCATTGAGATCACTAGAAAGGTGGAGAACAAGACCTCGTGCATGAAGAAAAAACAAGCGCTTGGATAGCTCAAGACAGCGCTGTCTTCCGGAGTCGCAGTCAAAGCTTATCATCCTAGAAGAGAATTTGTGCTTCGGTCCAAGGTATCCCAGTATTGTATGTGCACTGTTCTTACGCAAGATAATTGTGGCTTCCTCCAAACTATGTCGTGTGCCTGCCATTAACGTTAGCGTCAGATATACTACGTGAAATCGAGCAGAAACGCTTAGTGTTGGCTCGTATGTGTTGTCTGTTTTTTAGGCACTTTTTGTGCTTGGACAAAGCGTAGTGACTTGCCGTGCGCTGAACGGCAGTTTATGTTTCTTCACAAAACAAACTTTTGAAAAGGGGGACTCTTGTTACGAGTGAAGTGGGTGAGGGAAGTAAAGTTTAAAGTGGACGCGGCAAGGTGATGAAGACGGGCTACTGGCAATGTGTTGACTGTGCAAGTGCGGCCAAGACTGGTGAATGAAAAACAGAAATTCATGAAAACTGAAAACCAGAATGCAGAGCAACTGGCCTAAAGTAGGAGGAAGAGGTAGAACTGTGCTGATGGATAGAAGGCGGCCAGGGTGCAGTCTGCAAGCTCTTAGGCGCATGTACCCAGGCGTCAACGCATCCGCCTAGCCGGTGACGGCAATAATGGGGCCCTGGTGATCATCCAACCACCACGGCTACAGGCGTGTTCCTTGAACGTCCTGGTTCTGGTGTTCAGGAAGAAGACAGCGCCGTAGATGATGCCGTCTACCGGGAGTGGGAGCGAGCTTTCGGGCTACGGACCACAACTTGTGCACTCCAATCGCGGCGGCTTCCTCGCTGGACTTTTGATGGAGTGAACCACTAGTAAGCCGTATATGTTTCTTTACGCGTCCGAGCTCCAACGCAAGAACATTAACGGCTGCACTCGGAAGACCGTTTAGACTCGTAGAGATTTCTCCTCGTCGACGTGAACTGTGGTAATATTCTGTCTGGCCATGTTTGTGTAGTTTGTCATTCCGTTTCCGAGTTTTTTTGTGTGTGTTCGTGCAAATATACAATTTTTTTCATGCAAAGCAAACGCTCACCTCCGCTTCTCCTGTACGAAATTGACATTTCAAAGCTATGCCAACTGGCGTTATTTATCGAAGCTGTCACAGACTCACTCGTTTCTTCCGAAAAAAAAAGGTGTCAGGAAGGAGCTGAATGAGGAAAGAACAGACCCTGCCCAAATTTCTTTGGACGTTTTATACACTCTGAGGCAAAATTACCCAAAAAGAAGTAACGGAGCCCAATATTCGCGCGCGATGAACGGGTACATTATTGAGGAGTAATCACGGAGGAATGCGTGCCGCGTGCAAACCACTTAGTCACCAAAGTGATTACCCGCACGGAAGATGTGGGCCATGCGCAAATCGTTGTCCAGGACACTGGCCGTCCTCCTCGCTTCAGCTCTCTCTTCCCCCGTATTTTGCTCGGGACGGTTGTAGTTGCGTCGCACTCGGGAAAGATCTGTGATCTAGGAAGTACGCCATTGTGCTTCGTGTGTGCGCTTGTATGAACGTGCGCTGCTGCTTTTACGTTTCCCACCATCCATGAAGTCAGGAGCAGGTTTCGAACCATCGCCACACCACGCTGTATATATCTTGCTCCGTTAAGATGGTCACGACCAACCCACGACACCACCGGTTGAGAACGGGCGCCAACATTGCGGCCCAGAAGTCAGCAGGCCTATCGGATACATTATTTCAGTCCGACTCAGGCCAGAAATCAGTGCTGGATTAGTTCACAAGTAGGTGATCATTCTTTATTCTGCCAGACTTGTCACGTGTGCAATACGGATCATGCTTGTCGGCAACGGGCTGGGTCGCACTGTATATCACACGCACGAAATGCACCACGAAGCTCGGCTTAGGCGTCTACAGTTCGCCCGTGCTTTTCGACTGCCTGGAAAATGACCACCATTGTCGTCGGCCGCTCGGACGCTTCCTCATCGCGTGCTCGCCTGTATTCGCCGCTGTGTTGAGTTCCGGGCTCACAATATTGGGCGGGGTCTTCGACGCTGTGTTTCGAGTCGTCCAAAACATGTTGCAGTTGCTCGTAACGAGCTCGGTTGTATTAAGTCGCGCGCTGTAAGTTTACCGGCTTGGGCTGGTGGGGCTCTCGCTAGTGTTTTGAGCTCAGTGAAGATTGGCCGCCATTACAACTGGCCCCCTCGTAAATCAGTCGCTAGCAGCTTGGTGCCGGCCATTGGCGGCGGCGGACTCGCATTTCCTCGCTGCACTCGCTTGAGTTTGTAGAAAAGAGCCGCATTACTGTTGGCGTCTTCGGCGCTTGCTCCGAATCAGCTCAGCACTTTTAGTAGCGGCAGCTATCCTGATGTTCTAGGTTAGCTGGCAGCTGACGCTCCAGCAGACGCTCGCGTTCACTTGCTCGGAATAAACGGTGTTGCTCGCTTGGAACATGCCGCCTTGCTGCCGGCATGGTGGTTCGTGGCGCCTTGGAAATATGGCTGCGGCTACAACACTGAAGCTGCTGCGCTACGGTGATTGAAATGCGTTTTTGACGATGTGACAAATCATGGTAATCGCATGCCTATTTTCCACGTATCTTGTTATTTCACCTTGCTGGTATTTGTCATATGCATGCATATTCATCCTCTGTCACGTGTGACTATATATTTTTTCTATCCCATTGTGCAGCTGTGAGCAGACACTCTGCAGAAGGCTGTGGCTGTTTACGCTGGCCTCTGCAATGCCTGCGATCTATAGCTTTCGTCGGAACAATTCAGGCCTGTGCGAAGTGTTAAGATAAAATTATCTGCGTGTCGTAATGTAGACCTATGTTTTTATATCAACTTCAACGTACTTCTTTTATGCGTGCATCTTCATTCTCTATTCCGTGTCACTAGTTTCACAACGTCATTGTACAGCCATGGGCACACAACATGCAGAAGGGTGGGTACGCTAGCGTCTCTAATGCCTGTAACCTACCGCTTCCGTACAAACACGGTAAATAACATGTTACAACTAGGCTGGACTCGTAAATATCGGCACGAATTCTCTCAAGAAATGGAGAAACTTCTTTTTAAATGAAAAAATGAAAGATTTCATTGTTTTAGTTTTGTCTTTTGTTCGTGCAATGACTTCAAAAGCAGTGACATAAAATGGCTAAATAATTTTTTGCGTGTTCTTTGCTGCGCCATTTGTTGCCAACTGTGCCGGAAAAGAGGCGAAAACCGTATTAGGCCTGGCGTAGAGTAAACAGAAAAAGAATACTTGAACAGGTGATAACAATGTTGTCTTATAAAAATATTTGAGTTGGCCAACCATTCGTCTAGCAAGGTGCAACTATGATGACTTACGGATGACCGGTAAGGTGTAAATGTGGGGACTAAAGGTTGCCCTATAAAGTGTATTTGTGAGAACTGAATGATAGTACTTTGAGTTGATTTGTGCAACTAACGGTTACCCGTGAGGTTGTAAATATGAGGACAAGTGTTATTTCCTTGAGATAGTCTGTGGAACTAATTGTTAGACCCAGTGGCGTTAGTCCTTAAGGAGATTAATAGTTCTGGCAGCCCAATTAGTCCACAAAAGAACGAGCCACATAACCGTTAAACGACCTTTTGCCTTAGAGTGTACAGCTTCCACAAGCCACCTTTTTATACACTTGTTTTTCACACACACACTGCTACTTTGCCGTCACTTTGTTTGTTGTTTATTATTACTGACAAACGCAAGTAGGCGGTAGGCGTTCTTACAGGATTAGAAAATGTCTAAAGCTTTACAAGAAAGCATTGACATTATGGTGAAATACAAGCAACAAAACAAGCTAAATTGAAGTTGAAAATGAAATACGCCACAAAATAGACTTACAATGAGCCCAGTAATTAAAATTATGCGCAAAAATAAAATTCAGGCATTTTCAGTTACATTGTGTGCATTCAAAACAAAAATATACAAACAGAAAGGCAAGATACGTTTCATTTCATTTTATTTACTACTTCAAAGAGCAGAGGGCATTGGTAGAAAAAGCTGGACAGAGCTTGACTAGGCTTCCCAGGCGCTTACAGGCCAGCGTGACTTAGCCGCAGTACACACATTCTGCGGAATAAAACGAAATGAAAAAAAAGCATTCATTACACGAAGAGAGTGATCAGCGTTTGAAACAAAATAAGCACTCGGAACACTTTAAGGAGGCCACTCCACACTTAAAAGACAAGATATAAAATTGATTTGAAAAACGATAGAAGCTCAGACCTACAACATACATTATTGTCAACAGCACATCCTGCTAAAACAATTAAAACAGAGGGTGAAGTAATTCTTACCAATTGGTTACCATATTTCGTGCGAGAGGACTTTACCTTAAATTTTTCCATAAGCCTCAAAGGGTATAAAGAAACGTATTCGGCTAGTTCTGCCATTTCGTTAAGCATCAATCTATTTTGACATCGTGAAGACAAGAATAAAAAAATGTAATTCATTTATAGGTGTTATGACGCATCTGCTGCAAAAAAATGAGTAATTCTAGAGCTACAGAAAAGGCTATGATAGGCGAAGACATGACGAAGGAGTTTCAGAATGGGTTACATTTTTTATTTTTACTCGGATAGAAGCTGTAGTTACTGTGTTGTTTCGAGAGACTGGTGGCTGTATATAAGAACAGTGTTTGTGTAAGGGCGCGGATCTGGAGAAAAAAATATAAAGGGTTAGTGTTAACCTGATCACGAATAATGTAGAATTTAAATTTTAAACATTGTTTTCTCCCCACACTTTTTGTGAGTGGATTTCTTTATCAAATCGTTACCTGAGGAGCGCTCACGTTTTGTTCCAACGCAAGTTATGCGAACAATCAGCGCCAGGTGGCGTGTGTGTTATTTTGTGTTTTTCTTCGTCCGCTGCCATTATTGAAGAAAAAAAAGAAGATGATGGCCGTTGGGCCACTTTGCCCTTCTTTGCAACTTCGTTTTTTGTTCCCTTTTTTGCCGCATCTCTCACATACAAACCTAATTTAGCTCAGAACTAGCTAGGTGCGAGAGTACACGCTTTATTGTTCCGCTAACAGAGGCTCACATCATCAGCCTCTGGATGCTTATTATGCTCACCACCTGATACATTCCTTTGGCGGAACCCACCATCTCCGTCGTACTCACACGCATCCACATAGGGGAACAAGTGCTGCAATTTCCGATCTTCGAGCATACGAAAAGACGGTCCTCTACCTCCTCTCCTTGTTTTTCTAGTCTCTCAGTGACACCGTCAGCAGCAATAAAATATATTTGAAACGAGCAGGAGATTGTGAGTACATTTAGCGCTATTTGCTACAATGGTGCTCGAATTTCGAGCCCTGTTGCAACCGGCCTTTGCAGGCGCCGTAGATCCCAGATAAAGATGTCGAGGCAGGAGGACTGCAGCCATAACAAAAGGTTTATTTACATTGTGTACACGGCGAGTCTTTTCTTTCATGGCAAGGTCTTGATTGAGCCGGGTTTTTCATAAAAAAAGGTACGTTTTCCCCAGATCGGGGAATGATAGGTCGGGGAATGCGTGCAGATGGCACTGTCTAATCTCGTGTCACACACAACCTGCGAGGGTGACATCTATACGTGGTCAAGCACACGCCCATTATGTAGACGTGGTTATTGCACTGCGCAGTGGCACCAACGTGGCTCTTCCTGGCCGTCTGTGTGCCGCTGAGTGAGGGATCTTAAACTCACGACAGCATAGATCAACAGGTCCCCCGCAACCTAGCTCAAAAGGGTCCACTGAACTGCTCGCTTGTTGAGCTGGGCGATTTTCAGCTGTCGCCGTTGTCTCTTCCAAGAAAGATATTTCTACCACGTAAACACTTGTCGTCGTCTCGTAAAGCAGCGTACGGAAACTCATGGCATGGCGCATGGCTTCCCGGCTAAAAAGGTCAATACATGGCGGACATAGGTCGTCAGTTGTTTGGCGACTTGTTTGAGGATTGAAAGAACGCCGCTCCCTCGTAAGCTCCAACGCCGGTCGCAACTGCTAGTTCTCCGGCGGGAGACTCAATCTGAGGGTGACCAGCTCCATAAGTTGCCTGAAGTATCGTTGTGTGGTGGCGTCTTCCAGGCCACTGCCGGGGACGCCCAGCCAAGGACTCTTTCCCGCTTGTTCCTCGTGGCTCTCTTCCTCTGAATACGCATACATACACAAAACCACAGGCACGGGAGGGGGCCGCGCCCGCACTGAGACACATCGACTTCAAAATATCATCTAAAACAACCTTCAATAAACAGCATTATAAAACCCAAGGCAGCACTCGGAAGTATCTCTGAGTTTTCGCTGAAGCTCCCAATCTCGATTCTAGAATAATCTACCTAATAAACTGCTTGCCGTGGCATACCTTTCTGCTAGCGTGAGTATTCCGTTACGAGCTTACCAGCCCTTATACTGATAAATGAAAAATTTTCTACTCACATTATCTGACAATCCCGAAAATTTCATGATGCCAAAGCTAGTCGTGAATATCCCTCGATCAGATTTAAAAAAAAAAAGCTACGGTCATTCTGCACCTGCATAAGGAACATTCCCATTGCACGTCCGCACTTCACACGCTGTATTGCTACTGCGTGGACGCACTACTACTTCGACCTTGTGGTTACCATCTTCATAAAAGCTACACATATTCACTTGAGCTAACTTTCTGCAATGACGTCCGCACCAGACACATTTGAACAAACCATTAAAATAATGAAAGAACTCTCCCATGAACCCTGAAAGAAACTCCCATAGAATATCTTCGCTTTACCGCATTCACTCGTAACCAACTTTCAACGTCACTTTCATTTACCTACTCGTTTCTACCCGCACGCACGTTCCGATTCATCTAGTTATGCAACCACACAACACTTAACTTTCAAAACAAAACAAAAGAAGCTTATAAAATAAAGAAAGTCTAGCTCTTGTTACCTTAACGCTATCTAGTATCCAAAATATTTACAAGAACGTGTTACAAATGAAAATAAACAGTCAAAGCAAAAGGTCCCAGCAATACAATCAAATTCGCTAACGAACCTTTCCAAATCGTTACCGATGTCACTATATCCTGAGTCGAACGAGTGGCGGTCATGCCCTGTGTGCCGCTGTTAGAGAACGGCGAATGCAGCAGTGGCAAAACCCATTCACTTGGCCTCCAAACCCTACCCCATGCTACTCGCTGGCAACCTGCCTTCTTCCCTTCTCTCGGTTACTTCTTGCGAGCCGCCCACCTTGCACTCCCGCACCCTATCACACTTGTCGGGAATTCGATGGCGGAAAGCTGACTGTCTCGTCCCTTTTGTCTGCATTTTCGCCCAACGCGCATTTTTGTTTCTTTTTTTGCCCGGCGGCTCAAAAGCATGCAACATATTTCGGCGCGGGTGACAAATGCCTCACTCAGCTAACAACGTTCGGACGTTCACTGCCTTTCTTCAAGCGAATTGTGCTCTGTGTCGCACTCCTGCTTTTAAGGCGCCGCTTCTACATATGTCTCTTCTTGGCGCCCATTTTTGACCCTTCAACTTGGATCTCTTGGTTGCCATCACTCGGGCTGGTTTTTTATCTTTCTGGTCCACGCAGTAGATCACTCAAGAACTTTATTAAATGATCCTGAGGAGTTTAAGCCACTAGGGTGTCCACGAGGGACATTATAGCAGCCGCTACTATAGGCGACGTCCGAGTCGGGGCACGAACGTGCTGACATTCCGCCAGTTCTTGGGCCCTCTTGACTGTCTTTTGTTGGTTTCTCAGACTGGGGCTCCTGACTGCCTCCTCCCAGTCAGACTCACTGGTGAGAGGTCCTCGAGGTAACGTGGGACATTGCCAGAGCATGTGTTCGAGTGAACAGTACACGTTTGAGCAGTCTCGGCATTGTAAATCTATGTCCGAGTTGTAACGGTTTAGTCGGCCTCGTGATGGGTACGATCTGGTTTGTACCATGCGAAAAGCTACATTTTGCACGTGTTCGAGCATTGCAAGTGGTAAAGGATATTGGCTTCTACTGTTTCGTTAGTAGGAGGAAATTTCGTGAAAGGTGAGTAAAGGATCTTTAAACGTTACGTCTGGGCCCGGCTCTTCGGTGGCTGATTGATCGTCGCGGCGGGTCAGTTCTCGCGCTCGATCACGAGACATTTTGTTCAGGTTGGGGTGCTGTGGGTGGGCCTCTTTGCCCATGTGGCCAGGAAACCAAGAGAGGTAGTGCAAGCCCATGCAATTGCGTGTTTGTAGAATGCGGGATGCTTCTCGAGCTATGTTGCCGCTTTCGTAAGCCCTAATGGCGGTGCAAGAGTATTTGAAGACATGGGTGTGTGAGTGGTGGACCATCGCTAAAGAAGTGCAACCTGCTAGGCAATGGCGCTCGTTGCTAGCCCAACCGAGGCCGCAGAGCATAGGGCTCCCTCGCCATCTACTACTGCTAGTGCGAAGGTGGAGGAGTTATCGTATTGCGCCACATCGACGAAGACAGTAAAGTTGCGATTCGTAGTAGTCCGGTTGAGGATCACGCAAGCGCGGGCCAGGCGTCTGCTTTTGTTGTGTTGCGAGTGAACATTTCGCGGAAATGGGTTTACCATGTAGGTAACGCGGGCAGCTCTGGAGAGCATTACTGCAAGGTAATGCTCCCCAGAGTTCAAGTTCAAGGTAGGGATGTGGGGACATGCCAGCCTCGCTTAGAAGTTGGCGGCCGGCCTTAGAGAAGGAGAGGCGGATCACTTGGGCCGTGTTCTGGGCCTCGACCACTTCATTGATGTTGTCGTGCATGCCTAGTTAGTGAAGACGAGTAGTACTCGTGTTGTAGGCTAAACGAAGGACAGACTACTACTCCCTCACCCGCTGGACTGGTGGACAGATAGCGCATATATTAACAGTGCAACCGTTTTCTTTCGAAGAACCTGGCTCGCATTCCATTGAGTGGCCTACAACGGCATTGTAATCACAAAACTTTTCTGTAGCTCTATCTCCTAAATTCACTCCCGTGTTCCTGAGAACAGGATCAAAGTCCTTTTAGACACCGCATGCAAAATCAACCCTTACGATACTCTCACGTGAGCCAAGCTCAAACACCTGAGTGCTGTCTACAACTACTCTACCCTGCGCTAATTCCTGACACTCTCCTGCCCTAATGCTAGTTTTCTTGCCTAGCACGTAGAAATCTTCTTTGACTCCACAAAAAAAAAAACGAAATCAGACACTCTCACTTTGTGTCTGTGCCTGGTGATCTACAACTATTTCAGCTATTTTACTAGACCTCCCCTGGCACAGCACCTAGCCCCATTTTCTCTGGCCTTCGTGGGCCTCTCTTTTTAGCATAGCTTCTTTCGCACCTGTGAACCTTGCTTCATTCGTGAACCTGCTGCTACCAGTGCTCGTGCAAGTCCTTTTTACGGCTCCAATTTGCCTTGTACTCAACTGTTCCTCGCACTTCTCGTGTGCTAGCTGTACTGACTGATCATTCCTCTGCTTCAAGTCCAACCCGCGTTGTAGTCTTTCACACTGGCGTTTGATCCTTTCCTTCTCCTCAGCCATTTCTTGCATCACCTTGTTGTGTTTTCCAATCGTTATCCTATTTTTCTGATTTGAAATACCGAAGCGACTGAATAACGCTACTTTGGCGACCTCGTATTTTTCAAACTCATTTCAAACGCGAGGCAATACACAGATAATGTCAATTGGAAGAACGCATATTAAACCAACACACCAAAACTCATATTTCATTTCTACCTATGCGCAAACACACTCGAAAGACTCAAGAAAACGTTCGATAACTTCACCGAATCTGCATGCACGTACCTTGAACCGCACTTGCTGGAGCCGCACATGCTGAATTTCTCGTTCACGCATGCTCAAATTTTAAACTTTCGTAGTCCTCGTGTAATGCTTGCATCGTCTTTCTGTGTTTTGCCTTTCTATTTGCCAACTGTACTTCCTCTTGCTGTTGTGTCTTCATCTTGCACGCGATCTGTGCCTGTTTAAATAAGATCTTATTTATGAAGTACTATATGTAATCCTTGCTGTTACTTTCAACTATTCCTTCACGAATTTGAGATATAGGAGTATCCTCATCTACTCGTATATTGAGGGTCAACATAAGTCCAACAACGTGTCACTTTATTGAAGTCCATGGCGACTATTTTGCTTTGGTTCAACTGTGATAAAACACAAATTCACCAGCGTTTGACTTTTGGGTGTGGAAAAATTGAAGCCTGACAAATCCTACAGCGAAGGCTGTTCTGTGTTTAGATAAGAAGTGCTGTGCTGTTTTTGTTTAGATAAGAAGTGCTGTTCTGTGTTTAGATAAGAAGCACAGGTGCTATGCAGTTGTTAGTTATCTATCTTTTAACAGCACAAAGCCAGGCACTCGCCTCAATACGCGCGGTCGTGGTACGCTGCGCCGATCCCGCTGAATTACAGGGCTAGAGCTGTCGGCTGACCTCCGGTCCGTTTCACTCTCCGTCGCAGAGTGATGCCAACGCTGTCGTCCAGTTGTCTCGACTGGCCTTTGCAGGCACCGGATGTCCGGGCTGAAGATGTCGAAGCAGGAGGAAGTTGAACTTAACAGAGGGTTTATATACATCATATACATGGTCAGCTCTCCTACATGGCGAGTCCTTTCTTACATGGCGAGATCTCGAATAAGTCGGATTGCTAAATATAAAAGGTACGTTTTCTCCAGATCCCTAGATTGGAGAACACGTGTAGATAGCACTGTCCGATTACATGTCACACACAACCTGCGAGAGTGACGTGCATTCACGGTCTAGTACACTTCCATTATGTAGGCGTGGTCATTGAACTGCACTGTGGCACCAATGCGGCTGTTCCTTGTGTGTGTGACGCTGGGTGGGGCGTCCCAAGCTCACGACACCATACATCAAAAGGGCCAATGCCACCAAGCTCAAAAAGATCCGCTGAACCGCTCGCTCAATTAGCGGGGCGATTCTAATTAAGATGTTGCTACCACGTAAACACTTGCCGTCGTCCCGTGAAGGGAGTTACGACAACTCATGCAACGGTGCCTCGCTTCCCGACTGTGAAGGAAAATAAGTGGCGGACATAGGCCGCCAGCCCTTCGGTGACCTTTTTGAGGATCAAAAGACGCCGCTCCCTCATAAGCCAACGCGCAGGTCGCAACAGCTCCTCTACATGTATATACTAAGCATTTCTTCTCGAACTTCGGCGACTTTGAGCGTATCTAGCTATCTATCTAGCCACCTACGACTTTTAGCTCTCCTGGCGGTTTCCATAAGGGTATCAATACCAAACTTGGTGTGGCATAACATGACTGATTGAAGAACATATTTAACTAGCCTTACCATGAAAGTCATAACATGCATGTCATTAATGTCGTGATTTACTATTCATGGTCCTGCTGCTCCTGCGGTGGCTTCGTTCACATGGCATGTTGCAAAACTGGTTTTGTATTGCATGACTGCTTAGCGAACACAACCACAGATCCTAACATGAAAATCATGGCATGCGTGTCATCTATTCTCATGACTACATGCCACGCCCATGATGCGCTCGCGGATGTTTCGCTAGCATCACACATACCAAATTTGATATTACAGTAGGCGAATGAATGACGAAGGTATGATACTGGTGCAAACATTATAATCATTAGATGCGTCTCATGTAACAACATGACTAAAAGTCATGCTCATGATGCGCCGGCGGCCGTTTCGCTAGCTTCACTTATACCAAAATTGATAATAAGGAACGTGAATGGATGACGAAGGTATGATACTGGTGCAAACATGATAAACATGAGATGCGTGTCATGTAATAACATGGCTACATGCTACGCCCATGATGCGCTCGCTGCCGTTTCGCTAGCTTGCCATGTACCAAACTCGGTATTACGCGACGTGAATGGCGTACATAGGTAAATGACACATCAAAACATGATAATCACGACATGCGTTTGATGTAACAACATGACTACATGCCACACTGATGATGCGCTTGTGGCCGTTTCACTAGCTGCACATATGCCAAATTTCGTATTGCATGATGCCAATGGATTACGAAGGTATGTGACTGCTGCAAACATGATAATCGTGAGATACGTGTCATGTGAGAACATGACTACATGTCACAGTCAAGGTCCAATACATTTCGATGTGACGTGGCGTACGTGCTCGCTGACGTTCATTTCATCGCGTCACGCCGGCATTGCCACGCCAGGCGCGGGTCCTTCCATATACTCGCAGGTGCGTGCCGCGCTGCGTTGCTCTCACGCATGTGCGTTTCAGTGCGTTCGGCGTCCCTCCATCACGAAATGAGGGAGACACAGTGTTGTCTGGGTAACGCAACTGCGCGAAACACAGCATGTCGCATTTTGCGCCGGTTGCCGTTGGGCCGGTCCGACGAACGCTGGTTGCACCTATGGTCAGACTAAGAGTGGTCGTGTTTTGCCAACATAGCCTCGCTCTGCCCACCGTGCGCGCGTGTCACTGCTACACTGAGGTATATTGGGCCCTTCATGATGCGCTCGCGGCCGTTTTGCTAGCTCCACATATACCCAAGTTCGTGTTATGTGACGTGAATGGATGACGAAATGTATGACTAGCGCAAGCATGATAAACCTGACACGCGTGTCACGTAAGAACATGACAAGATACCACTCTCATAGCGTGCGCGCGGCCGTTTTGTTTACTCCACATATAGTTAATTCGGTATCACGTGACGTGAATGGACGACGCAGCTATACGACCCACCCACACATGATAATCATGACACGGAAGTCATGTACGGTATCATTTACGTCCACCTCGTAACATTGGGCTGATTTTAAAGTGACATATCAACATTTCTCATTTAACCATATGGTGTAGTAGCGCAAATTTGACGTCAACATTTCTTATTCGTGCTTCGCATATCATCGATTGCCACTGTATGTGGGATCTGCCATTTTTTAAATTATGGATGTCTTTGATTGCAAAAGCTTCAAAAAAAAGGAATGATGTGGCGTTTTTCTTCTTTTTTCATCATTATTTTTATGTGTGAACTTCGCGTTTACCGGGTCAAGATAATGTGCTATGAACTAGAGGACTGAAATAAGTTAATAGATTTGAAGCACTTGATTTATTTCTATGACTCCCAATTTAATTGATCGACGGATGAAGAGAGGTAGCCAGCTGTTCATTTTCATGGTGACATATACTTATTTCGATAAATAAGGAAGTATGATAGGAATAGTTTTCAAGTGCTTTATTGTGCCTTTAAAACACACTTTTTTTGCGCCTGTAGGATTGAATGTCTCGACAGTTGTGAAGGGTTGTCTTCTTGCCAATGATTGAGTTCCCATAAAAAAAGTTACACATTTTTAGCTACCATTCAATGACTCTGGCTTCTATCAGATTGTCAAGGAGATCCAGACACGTGCTTGTGAGGGTTAACTATAGTATCACGAGTTTGAAAGTTGAAAAAGATGAAGCGACCGAGAGGTTTGTCGTGTTTTAAGGCTTCTAAAATATTTTACCATCCAGTTTTCTTTAACATGCGTTGACATGACACTGTCTATTGGCATTTAACACTTGACCTTTATCCAAATGCATTTACCCTTTATCTACTCAAGTTAGCCTAACGAAAACATTGCACTGTGCAAGCTCTATTTCTCACAGATATCGCCTCTTTGATATTTCCGTTTGGCCACGTACACTCGGCTATAAAGAAAAAGAGAAGCAACAAAATCACTGTCATATCCCCAAAGTGAATGAAGTTAAAAGAGTTTGCACGGATGGGTGAGGGACGTTTTGTAGCGCAACCATTTCTCTAGGAAGGTTTGTTACGAGCCGGCGCTTGATGTGCGCGTCAAAGGTAGCGTTGTCGCGCACGTTCCGTGGCCGGCAGTGCACGGTGTTGGCTACGTTGATTGGTACGTTAACCACCAGCCCGTTTATGCCCCACTGAGTGCTTCAGCGAGTGAAAAATGTCTAATGCTCATAAATGGGAGACGTGGAGCTATCAGGTGTTCTTCAGCGATGTTGAGAGTAAAAGAGGAAACAGGTAAGGGGGCTTAGTAGGACATAGGTACGCGGGCGCCTCACTTGCTGCACGAATTTGCTATGAAGCGACGGAAACGAGCTGGACATAGTGGCAAAGAGGTGAGTGCGTGGGCCATGAAAAACCGACACCCTGGGTGACAATCGCCATCTGTGAGCATTGTTGGAATTACCGCATAGGCGACGGGAGCGGTGACCTTTAGCGGGGACCGGAGGGGTGTATACTGGCAGCATTGGTTTACACAGCGGCGGTCACCTGGCAAGGCGCGAGCGTAACAAACTTTTATCTTTTAGGAATTGAGCAAGCTAAGAAATGAAAAAATAAGGGAAGTCACAGGACTTACCTTTTGTTTGCCCCCTTACACATGGTAGAAGGGGATCGCAAAAATAGAGGGCGAAAGAAAAGTTTCTGTGAACAGACAGAAATGAAGAGCAAACAGTGGTATAATGCTCAAAATATAACGCTTCGCTTGCGTACGTATAAAATGACGCAATTAAATAAATTAGGGTCTAGCGAACTGGCGATTAACACCAAAAAGGACGTGATGTGTTACTACTTGAGGAAAGATTTATGCTGAAGCATGGAAGGTCACCAGTAAGCCTCTGAAGGATAGTGCATAAAACTCATGGTTTTTTATTGATACGTCTGCACTGTTTTTCTACTACTACTTCCTCCTTAGCTGCCTCCCTGTTATTAGGTCACGCCTCAAGATATGGGGCTCCTGATGAAAAAGAAAAATCTGTCTGCCACAGGTACGTTATTACAATCCGAAAAAACGCAGATAACATTAAAATGCTAACGGCTTTTGCGCTTAACGCGATATATTATGAATAAAAAACAGCATAGTGTCATCCTCATTCGGCAAAGAAAAATAGAACAGCACAAAATAAAACGCGTAGAATGGCACGTGTGTTTTCCTTTCCCAAACTTGGCCACCTTCGTGTGTCACCCTAGTTATGCGCGAAATCATAATGAAATTAGCGCTCAACTTGGTGAAGTGTTTCCTTAAGGGCGTACCACCGTCTATGTTTTTGCATTTTTCATTCTACGCACTTTTGCTGCTGGGCATGAAATTTTCCGCTAAATCCTTCGATTGCTTATTAGAAGAGGGAGATGAACGTATTCAAGTGATGTCAGTTCATACTATCTTTATAGCGTCTACAAATATTTATTCTCTTTCTTTTGATATAAGATTGTCGAGATAGACCTCAGTCTTCCACACATACCTCGCGTATCAAAGAAACAATAACTACAGCTTTCTCATGCATATACTGAAAAAGTGCGTGTAGGATTCAGACATCTCTAGTATATGTTCTTCATATTTATTTCAAATATAGCTCAGTGATAAATGCAAGTTCATGCACACAGCTTCTTGTTTTTTGCTTCAAATAAACGTCTATCTTATGGCACTGCACGAAGCTCCGTCGTTTATATTTGTCCACAGAATTTTTTGTTTCCCAATATGTTTGTTTGTTCGTGCATTTCTTTCTCCGTTGCTAGAGAGGCCTCTGTGGAAATCGTAGAAAGCAAAGACGCACACTTTTCTTCAAGAATTACCTGCCTTCGAAAAATACCCTTCTGTAGCAGCCTTTAAAAGAGCGAAACAAAACAATGCAAGTGCTGGAACAATACTACAGCTAACTTTACAGGGTGAAATAGATCATGCCCTGTGTGTTTGGGAAAGCCAAGAACTGAGAGTTGTCACTTTATTTTTGTCGATATATTTGTTTCCTGTAGTTAAACATAAAGCAGTTACGTCGAGAATATCAGAAAATCACTAAAAATCCTACCAAAAATTCAATAAAAAGAAACAAAAGAACGCCCAGCGTTTTATTGACTTCGTCTGAATGGCAAGTACCGCTGGCTTCCGGCTTCTTCATCACGCATCTTGTCGTTGGTGCGTTGATATTGATCCAATTGAACGGTTCGCATTTCTTCGTATTTCCGGGGGGCATCTCATTACGGATTCTACGGCGGGCTTCATTGGATAATAGTCTTTCGTGTTGGCGCTGATATGTGCTATATAAGATAAGCAGTACTTACAGTGAACGCTTTTATTTTAATGCGAAGCATTTCTAAGCAAACTTCGGTGACTTTGGGCGTATCTATCTATCTATCTATCTATCTATCTATCTATCTATCTATCTATCTATCTATCTATCTATCTATCTATCTATCTATCTATCTATCTATCTATCTATCTATCTATCTATCTATCTATCTATCTATCTATCTATATATTTATCTATCTATCTATCTATCTATCTATCTATCTATCTATCTATCTATCTATCTATCTATCTATCAATCTATCTATCTATCTATCTATCTATCTATCTGTCTTAGCCGCCTACGACTTTTTGCTCTCCTGGCCGTTTCAATAATGATATCAATACCAAGCTTGTTATGCAATAACATGAGTATATGGTGAACATATATAATTTGTCATAACATGAAAATCATGACGTGTATGCCATGAATGTCATGATTTCTATTTCATCATTCTGCAGCTCTTGCGATAGTTTCGTTCACATGGCATGTTGCAAAACTGATATGGTATGACTTGATTGCATGCCGAACTCAAGTGACCGACCCCAACATGAAAATCATTCATTGATTGATATTTGGGGTTTAACGTCCCAAAACCACCATATGAATATGAGAGACGCCGTAGTGGAGGGCGCCGAAAATTTTGACCACCTGGGGTTCTTTAACGTGCACCCAAATCTGAGCACACGGGCCTACAACATTTCCGCCTCCATCGGAAATGCAGCCGCCACCAACATGAAAATGCTGACAAGCGTGTCATGTAGCAACATGACTACATGCAACGCTCATGGTGCGCTCGTGGCGGTTTGGCTAGCGTCACATATACCAAATTTGGTATTACGCCACTTGAATGGGTGACGAAAGTATGTAAATGGTTCAAACATGATAATCATGAGATTCGTGTCGTGTGACAGCATGACTACATCCCACGCTCATGATGCGCTGGCGGCCGTTCCGGTAGCTTCACTTATACCAAATTGGGTATTTCGGGACGTGAATGGATGACGAAAGTATGGTAATGGTGCAAACATGATAATCATTAGATGCTTGTCATGTAACATTGTGACCACACGCCACATTCATGATGCGCTCGTGGCTGTTTTTCTAGCTCCCCACATACAAAATTTGGTATTGCATGACGTGAATAGACGATGAAGAGAAATGACACGTCCGACCATGATAGTAACGATATGCGTGTGACGGAAAACATGACAAGCTACGCTCATAGCGGGCTGACGGCCGTTTCACTAGTCCCGCATACGCCAAATTTGCTAATACGTGACGTGAATAGATGCGAATTCAAATGACACGCCCAAACATGATAATCATGGCATGCCTGACATATGAAACTGAACTACATGCTACGCTCCTAGCACGCTTGCGGGTGTTTAACCACCTCCACATATACGAATTTTGCTATCGGGTGACGTGAATAGATGACAAAGGTAAATCAGGTGGCCAAACGCGATAATCATGACATGAAAGGCATGTACGACATAATTTACTTCCGCCTCGTAACGTTGTGCTGATTTTCAAGTGACATACCAACCTTCCTTATTCGTGCTTCGCATATCATCGATTCCCGCTGTACGTAGGATCTGCCAGTTTTCGTTTTCACTAGTACTAATATTCTTCCCTGTGTAACTGCGGACCAGCAGAAAAGAAGCGATCTTGGCGAACTATAGCACAATTACTATAGATATGTTGTTGCTGGGTTTCGTCTATAGAAACCACGTGAACAGTCTCGTTCCCGCCATTGCGACATTGACCCTTAGGAACCCTATGGGCTCAGTGACGATAGTTCGACGGTGACCTCTGGCGTTGCAGCTTCTGAGGACTGTCATAGTTAGACGTGGCTTTTGCGTAAAAGCAGGGAGCAAATAAGGGAACTAGTGTCACACGATTGTTGCAGGTAAATATGATTATCAAGTTTTGGTGTTGCTGGTGTTTCCGGCAGCACTTGTCGTGCATGGAAAATTAACGTGCGAACAGCTCAAATTCTGAGACAATACCCATTCAGGGGATAATGATGAATCAATGTCTACAAACGTGTTCAATTCGTCTACCGCAAATTATGCGCGCTCAATGGTACATTTCAAGGAAGAAAATGAAGCCATGCGTTGTTTCGTGGGAGTTTCATTCACTATTTCTAAATAGCCCGTAATTCGGTATTCAAATGTTTAGCACTGAGTCATGTTCAATGCTAAAAATACTATCATAGGCTCCAAACGTGTGCGCAATTAAGTTTAAGTTGCGTTCATTTCGAGAAAATTAAGGTAATCTTGACATTGGTTCTTGAACATAGCATGTCGAACTAGCCGTCAAACATCGTAGTGCTTTTACCGAAGTGATCGACAGTACGACCATACACAATCCGGTGACATTTACTAGGGTTACTGGCTGTTGAAAAAGCTCAATTCGTCCAATCACAAGTGTATCCTGCTCTCTTTTTACCTGAAGTTGATCGACGAAAATTCCGTTGCACAAACGCAGCCACCACTACTGAAGGCGATACGCGGCGGTTCTGGATAGAGTCGTACTAATTTCTGAAACCTTTGAGTAATAGAGATGTATGGCGTCCTTAAACTAGAATCACCCGTAGCAAATTGCTCCTTTTGCAGGACACGATGACTTCCAATGACGGGCTCTGCCACACGCCGCACATTTTTGGACGTCTTTGTTGACGCGTTGGTGCTCTGCCCACCCGCAAGCATCTCGATGAACTGCGTCGACCTCAAGGCTGATTGCTTGGTGGTACGCACTGATGTGAAGATCATGTTATTGTTGTACCGCTTCTTTCATTCTTGCCCTGGAGAGTGCAGTTTTCAGATTCAGTGTTGCGTCCATTTGGAGGGCTTCGGAGACCTTGGAGTTTCGTAGTCCAACGACGAAACGGTCGAGGATCATCCTCTCTTTCATCACGCCATAATCACACCTATCTGCCAGCGTAAGTAACACCGTCACGTACTGGTCCACCGATTAACCTGCAGCTTAGTGGCGACGATGGAAGAACGCACTTTGGTAGACCAAATTCTGTGTGGCAACGAAGTATGCGTCGAAGCGCTTCTTCACCACTTCATAGTCCTTTGACTGTTCTTCCGATAACTTAAAGGTCCGAAATATGTTACGAGCATGTCGCCCCATGATATACATTAGCGTACATACCTGCGTCTCCCCAGTTCGCTCACTAAGGCCGGAAGCAAAACGATAATCATCAAAGACTTGCACCCACGCTGGCCACTCTGTCACCTTGTCAAAGTTGAAGCTTGTTGCGGTTGTACTGGGAAGGGCTGGCAGAAACCCGTATTTTCTGCACTCTTAATAGCTTGAAAAGCCGTGCGCTACACTTCTGACACCATGTCGGGTTTCCGTGACGAACGACATCATGTTGAACACGAACGGGAAAACGCCCCCGTACTGTTTATTAACTCTGAATATATACATGTGCCTGTATGGCACGTATGCGCAGGGCGTTGCCCCGGTAGAGGCGGCATAGCACAACGTAAACATGATAACAGCTGAACGATTACGCCACACCATACTCGCGTCGTTGTGCTAGTAAAGCTTTTGTGCTGGCAGAAGCCTTTATCAGGCCACATCGACTTTAGCTTCTGCTTCCTTTCTGTTATATACAGAATAAATAAAGTCATGGAGGTGGAAATGTTGTAGGCCCGTTTGCTCAGATTTTGGTGCACGTCAAAGAAACCCAGAAGGTCTAAATTTCCTGAGTTTTCCACTACGGCTTCTTTCATAATCTTATGGTGGTTTTGGTACGTTAAACCTCACATATCAATCAATCAGAAGAAATAAAGTCAATTCAATTCAATTAAATTATGATATGTACTGTACGTGGTTACTTCTGCTGTGCAGTGACATTGGGACAAATACAGGTCCTAACGCAGAAAAATGCTACAAGAACTACTACTAGGGAAGCCGAATTGATTGAGAATACGGCGGCTCTTAGAACGCACCAAAAATATGGAGAACTTTCGCTGAGTGGGAGCATCGGCTCACTGACTTAGAAAAGCGTGCTGCTTGTGTCGATAATCTTGAACTAACCCTAAAGTCTCTAGAGGCTAAAATCATGGATTTAGAGGACAGAAGATATTTTTCTAACTTGTTGACCTTCTGCCTTCGAAAACAAACCGATGAATCAGAAACCAAGCTTAAGCAAAAAGTCGTTACCAGTATATTTTCCAAAAAATTAAAAAGAAAACTCAGTTCAATTGGAAGAATACATTGTCTGAGGAAGCCGGGTAAATCAAGAGCAGTTATCATCTTTTTTCAAGACTTCAATGAAAAATTGATGTTCTAATGAATGCCTACAAGCTTAAAGAAACAAACCTTTTCGTAAAAACCGATTACTCGCAATAAACACATAGAAAACGTAAAAAATTGCTGTGAGAGAGCGCCAAAGTAAAAAAAGAAGGCAAGAAAGTCACTTTGATAGATAAGAAACTATGAGTCGATAATAGATACTTCAGATGGAGCGATACCACAAACAGCAGGGCTAAAATTTATAACTATCATAGTACTTCTAAAAAGGAATGACTTCCTCCAACTCATGACTTCTGAATTGCGATTAATAATGCTCGATGTGTTCTTGATAAAACTGATAAGCTTGAAGCGGTAAATTTCGAGCATAATACGCACGTGGTTGTCATCACAGAAACTTGTCTGCATGAAGAAGTAGATGATACGGACGTCTTTTTGTCTGGTTATCGTGCTTTCCGTAGGAGTAGACACACTAGGGGTGGTGGTGTTGCTGTCTTTGTGAGGCAAGATATCAGCGCTGTGTTCCTGCGTCAGGCAGGTAATATTGAAGTGCTTTCTTTAAAATTTTATTCCGTAATACATATTTTGTATTCTTTGCTGTTTACCGAGCCCCTGATTCTACTCCACAGTTTTTGCAAGATCTGCACCAACACATGATGTCTTTTGTACACAATAAAATTTTATTAGGTGATTTTATTCTTACGGGCATTGGCTGTAATCACGGTACATTCAGCGCTGATGTCAGTGTAAGTAATGAACACTTGCGAGACAATATTGTGATGCACAACCTACAGCATGTGGTTACTGAGTCTAGACGAATTAGCACTGCATCCGCTTCTACTACTTGACTTTATATTTAATAGCCAGACTTTTCACGATTTTTTTTCTTTATATAAAACAAAGTATTTCTGATCATAGACTTGCTTCTTTTTCCTGCATCATTGATCTTTCCTAGTCTACTAGTATTAAAACTATTTCTACAAAGGACTACTCACGCACCAATGATGCTAGCGTACAAGATTACCTTGACGATCGCCTAGATGGTTTTGGAGGACATGACGAAGCCAAACTTTGGGATGAGCTTATGAATACTTGCATGCACTGCACTGCCAACTGTATTCCAAACATAACTAAAAAAACATCCAAGCCAACTTCCTGGATGGCGCAATAGATAGTTCATGCCAAGAGAAAAGTCAAGCACTTTCGACGGGTATTTCTTGTGATGTAATAGTACCATACCTATCTAAATTAACAGGGCTGTTAGAGCTGCTAAACTTCGTTACTTTCAGTTTACCTTGCCAAATTTCATCTGAATCACTCTGAGTGAGCTTTGGGGCTTTCTCAGAAAAAAAGTAAACAAATCGACAATATTATGCACGAGGGCAATTCTGTCGTCACTAAGCAAGAGATTGATGATCACTTCGATGCTTATTTTAATAGAAAGTTTTTACGTTCAGCTGTTGTCGGTCGCGTGGATAATACACCAGTGAGAGATGACTATAGTTTTGTTTCCTTGCCTGGCGCCTTTTCTATGCTCTTGAGTATGAAAACAAAATCATCACCCGGGCCCGACAACTTATCAAACGTGCTTCTTCGCAGATATGCCAAAATGCTGTCCCAATTTTTAGGGGCGAAGCTCCTGCTAGCGGCACCCGTTCGTTCATCGTAGCCATTGTAGTTTGTAACAAGTATGCCGTTTTGAATTTCAAGGTAGTGCTGGTGAGAGATTCCTTCTGTGCGTTGTTGGACAATAAAAGATAGCGGTCAATGTACATGCCAATGGCTGCTAAGGGAGAATGAGAGACAGGAGCAATCGGTTTTTAGTTAACGCGCATGCTGCGATCCCCATTAGCAGCCATTGGCATATACATTGAGCACTATCTGAGAAGAAAGGGTTGCTACGGTATACTCGCTCGGTGTAACCTCCTCAGTTTTAGAAAGACTTAGCGAGCGTTGAGCCGCAGTGTCAAGAATACAATGAACTAGTATATACCATGAACTCGAGGTGGTTAAAGGTCGGAAGTAGACCCGAAGCACAAGCCATAAGAAAGTGTGCGTGAACCACCTCTCGTTTAGTCTTTGGAATGTCCGCTGAATGGCGGTGCTTCTATATGGGTAATATATGATGAAAAGATGCGAGATGGTGGTACTTGAAGTGTTGAATAGATGGACGAACGGACACACAAACAGATGCATCGATGGACGCATGAACGGACGCAGGGGCGGATGCATGGACGAACGCAGGGACGGACGCACGAACAGACACTCGCACGGACGGGCGGATGGACACATGGACGGTCGCACAGACGGACGCACGGACGGTCGGAAGCGAGAACGAATGGACGGACGAATGCTTGCCCCACTCTCCATCATTCACTCCGTGGATATGGTGCCATTTTTTGATATTATCTTTCGTGCAACACTTTCCTCAGCGCTGTTCTCAAACTACTGGCTATATGCTCGTATCATCCCAATCCCCAAAAAAGAGAATCCATCACTAGTTCAAAACTACCACCCGATATCACTAACCACCTCATGTTGTAAACCCTTAGAACACAGAGTCGCTAATAAAATCACAAGCTTTCTTGATGATCGAACAATTCTAACGACAATAAAGCATAGTTTCAGAAATGTTCTCTCCACTGTAATCCAATTAACTACTGTTATTCATAGCCTTGCTAGCGTTGTCGACAAATCAGGACAAACTGACATTATATTTTTGGATTTTAGAAAAGCGTTTCATTTAGTGTCATACGCAAAACTACTCAATAAACGTAATCATTTGGACGTTCTCTCATTACTAGAAAATAGGATTTCTGCTTACCTCACTACCCGTAGGCAATTCGTTTCAATCAATAACTGCTCTTCGAGTAACTTCTGGCGCTCCCCAGGTAAGTGTTCTTGGACCTTTATTATTTAACATATATATCAACGACATTATGGACTCTATTTCTGAGCCTGTTCAGATAAAGTTATTCGCAGATGACTCCTACTCTTTAGCGAAATCACCTGCCAAGAAGATCAAATCACCTTAAACTCCAGCATTCAAAATATTTAACATGGTGCAAATGCTAGGATATGCGGGTTAATATTGATAAAATAGTATTTGTGAAAATCACCAAAAATTATTAAAGCTTCATTCACTTATAATCCTGCATCCATGCCACTTAAAGAGGTCAATGAATGCAAGAACTTAGGTGTCATCATAAGTAATAGTCTCAGATGGAGTTCCCACATCTATCACCTTTGGAAGTCAGCTTTTAAAAAACTCTGCTGTCTCAGACACAAGTTAAAACACGCTCCTGCATGCCAAAACCTGTCTAACCACATATACTTCTCTTGTCTGTCCAAAGCTAGAATAAGCAGCTATCGTTCGTGATACTTACACTAAACCTAACATCGATGCGCTAGAAAGAATCCGATGAAAAACAGTAAGGTTTAGCTTATGAAAATATTCTACCAGTTACTCTCCAAGTTTCTTAATGGGCCAACACAACATTCAGTCCTTACAACTAAGAAGAAAAAATCACAGACTTCAATTTCTGTTCCTGTTGTACAATAATAAGTTCTCTATTCCTCCAGACCCTACATTAAGTCACTCACTGCTGGCCGAATAAGACATCGCCACTCTGACACGTTAATGCCTTTTAATGTCGAAAGCAACATATTTAGGTGTTGCTTTTTCCCTCGAACAGTAGCAGATTGGAACAGCCTACCTGTTAGTGCACTACACAACACCGACTCTATCGCATCTATCACATCTTAAACATGGCCTTGCACAGATACCTTTGTAAATTGATTAGATAGTTATTTTGTTGATCATACTTTCATTCTGTATACTTTGTTTAATTGTTTCGCTGTTTTCAGTGCTTGTTTACTTGTTGGTAGATTCATTTTCTTGTCAGCATATTATCTTTGATACCTGCACACTTGGAAATATTGATATTGCGGCTGTTTATAGACGTACTCACTGGTTAATTTTTATGGCTTTATTGAGGGCATTTACAAGAACGGTGAGTCATTTCCCGTCAATTATCAAGGCCTGTAAACTTTGAAAGAATATTGGCAGTGACACAAAGTTTAAGGTACTTCGCAAGGCTGCAACGAAAATTCCTTATCTTTCTAATTACTTTTCCTGACTAATATATTGTTGCGGATGGAACCATTTCAAAAACCATACCATTATTCACATCTTCAAGCTGTTCGGGAAATATCTGATACATTATGTCCTTAGGATCGACAATTTTCATAACTCGCAAACGGGCTACTCTATTTGTCAAATAATAGCAGCACCTGTCATGCTTCAAGCGGAAACGTGGTATAAGTTCAACGAGCTGAAGCCTAATTGTTATGAGTCTTTACTCATCATTGCGTAAGTGAACCACTCTTCAAGAGGTTACTTTCAGCGACTCGTCGCGAGTAATTAGCAGCAGCTACTTCACAGTAGAAAGGCTCATTTTACAATTTTTAAACAGGTCTCATACATCAATGTCTATATTCCAAGCTATTTTCGGTGTACAACTAATTATTCAAGCGTATCATATTGCAATCAATGAACAATAACTAATCTGCAATAATTTTACAACTCCGCTCCATATTTATTTTCAGGTCACGTGGAACTGAATACAATTTACCAATAATCAATTGTACAATTACAAAAAATGAACTTACAATAATCTTCAAATTACTATATGCAGGAATAAATGAACTCGTAAAAAATAGATTAAAGCTTATTTAACACATCATACGCAGGTATTGAAACTAGAGGGTCACTTATCACAGCCCTTGGCGGTACTTTCGGGAGTGCCCCAAGGCTCTGTATTGGGACCACTATTGTTTCTCCTGTACATCAATGATATCAGTAGTGTGGTACAAGAGGGTGTTCATGTTAAAGTTGTCACAGATGACTGATTAATCTATGCCGCAATTATTAATCTAAATGACCAATTTAAAATTCAGAACTCTTTGCATAACTTAGATAACTGGTATAGGAAATGGAAAATGGCAATAAAATATTCTGAATATACATTTACACACATCAGCAAAAAGAAAGCAATCCATTCCTTTGTGTACAGCATTGGTGATCACTTGTAGGTAAATACGACCCACATCAAGTAACTCGGAGTAACAAGTACGCAAAAATTAACATTGAACGAGTATATAGATAACGTTTGCACGAAAGCCTATCAAAAGTTGTATTTATTATGGAAGAAGTTGCAGGATGCAACTTCTTCCTCAATACGACGTAAAACATATTGCATACACCACCTTCATTAGGACAGTACTAAAATATTCATCCGTTTTTCGGAGTCCCCTTCAAATTACTCTTAAGAAGAAGCTAGAAAGAATACAGAGACTAGCGGCGCGCTTTATTCGTTCAACGTACCGAAGGAAGGGATCAGTCACACGTATGTTACGGAGATGCAACCTAGATCATCTTGAACTACGTAAAGACAAATATAGGCTGAAAGTATTGTTTCAAATAATGCACAATTCGCTGAAGATAGATAAGCTCAAATATTTCATTCTCCAGACAAAAGAAATCCCCGAGCCAACCACGATTGCGTCCTAAAACCATACCATACAAATACTGACACACTTCGATATTCTTTTTTAGATGTCATAAAAATGTGGAACAAATTGCGGAACAAAATTGTTGTTTTGAAAGATGTCACTGATTTCGAAAATGCTGTAGAAGTCATATACGTGATTACTAAATCAAGTTTTTTTCTGTGCCAAGTGATGTAAGCGACTTCGCGTTCATAGCAAATATTTGAAAAAGTGACTGTGAATTATGAATTGTTCTTGAATTGTTATTTGAATGTTGACTTGTTATTAAGAAAATGGTAATTTTCATTGTGAGCTGTCAGTGTATTAACAAACTTTATGAACATTATAAATTCTTTATGTATGTGCTCTCTCTTATGACCTTCTATGACGGTTGGCAGTATTACCAAATATAATTGAAATTTAGAGCTAACAGAAGAGTAGTAAAGTTGTTTGAGCTGTTGCTCTGAAATGAATCTTCATTGACATTTTTATCACGTACTGCGTAGAGTTTCCACGGTAACACACGTAGGTCACCCCTTCAGCGAATGTTTAACAGTGTGTAACTTACTGTTTCTTTTGTCTGTATGCGCCGTCTCGTGCTAATAAATATGTGTTATACTACCGTAGCAACCCTTTTTCTTGTCGCTATACTTTTAATTACGTTTTGCTAATCGTATGTCGTTTGTCACGGGAAATAAAAAAGATTAGCAGAACCCATGTACAGTGGGAACCGATGATATGCGAAGCACGAAGAAGGAACGTTTATATGCCACTTTAAAATCAGCACAACATTGCGAGACAAATGTAAATTATGCCGTACATGACTTGCATGTCATCATTATCATATTTGCACGCGTCATTTACCTTCGTCATCTATCCAGCTCATTTGATAATAAATTTGGTATATATAGAGCTAGCGAAACAGCCGTGAACGTGCAATGATTGTAGTATGTAGTCTTGTTGTTACATGACACGCATCTCAAGATTATCATGCTTGCACCCGTCACATACCTTCATCATCGATTCACGTCTCATAATACCAAACCTGGTATACGTGACGCTACCGAAACGGCCGCGAGCGCATCATGAGCGTCGCGTGTAGTCATGTTGTTACATGACAAGCACCTGCACTGATGATTTTCATGTTTGCACCAGCCACATACCTTCGTCATTCATTCACGTCTCGTAATACCAAATTTAGTAGATGCGAAGCTAGCGAAACGGTCGCGAGTGCACCATGAGCATTGCGTGTAGTCATGACTAGTTATAACATGAAAATCATGACATGCACCACCCCGGTGCGGAGGGACAGAGTTACACAGGCTAGTCAAAGTGGTGCTTCGCGTCTAAAAATGAAATATTTTAAAACGCGCTTGCATGCGCCCCGAACGCGCCTTCCACCCCCCTCCTACACACACACACACGTGTGCGTGCGCGCGCGAATACTTATAGCAGTTTTGCTAACTAGGCAATGTGGCAGCAACGCTTACCCAGGCAAACACGCATGACAGCAGGTCCTCCACCTACATTTTGAATGTGAAAACTGAAGCTGCTGTCACTCCATCTACGAGTGCCAACGTACTGGAAGCATGCGTCATAGTCTCCATAATGACCCCGTAGTGCATCGCGTGCTCACCGCGCGCAGCAGGCACACTAATGAGCATCCTTACACACCTCGCGCATTCATCGTGAACTGCATAGAGAGGTTCTCATTATCCCTTTTCCAAATCCCTCAAGGCATTCACTCTATATTACTGAAAAAAAAGGGACTCGAATGATTAGAGCCTGTAGCAAGACCTTTAATTTTCGCGGCGCATCTGCGATTGCTCGTCGGGAAATAGAGCACCTACTCTGCGGGAGAAGTGAGTGTGCTATCTAATTAGGCGAGAAAAGAAATTCAGCCAGCACGCCGAACATTCGCTTGGACAAATGGAGCGTGTTTTTTTTTAACTTAAGTGGGAACTTTGCTGCCGCGTATAGGTCAGGGAAGTGCCGTTATTACGTGAATTAGTTTGTGTACGCTCTAATTGGCGTTAGTGGCCAGCTCACCAGCGTGAACGTGTAATACGTTTATCAAACAGGCTGCGGTAATGTTACCTCGCGTGGAAAACGGCCCACATATTCCCCCTGTGTACTGCTACCTACATAAGGCGGACGTGGCCGCTCGTTTGCGGTATATATGCCTCTATTGCTACCGGCATTTCAAGCTTTGAGGGTTTATCCTGCATGTATTCCCAGACCAGATCTTCATTACCAGGAAGCTTCTCTGCTTTCGTTACTTTATTTGAGTACTTAATTTAGAGGCCATCTATCTATCTATCTATCTATCTATCTATCTATCTATCTATCTATCTATCTATC
Source organism: Rhipicephalus microplus (assembly GCF_013339725.1). Lineage (NCBI taxonomy): Eukaryota > Metazoa > Arthropoda > Arachnida > Ixodida > Ixodidae > Rhipicephalus > Rhipicephalus microplus. Next base: position 28,826 of record NW_023612620.1, on the reverse strand, counting down.
TATCTATCTATCTATCTATCTATCTATCTATCTATCTATCTATCTATCTATCTATCTATCTATCTATCTATCTGTCTGTCTGTCTGTCTGTCTGCCTGTCTGTCTGTCTGTCTGTCTGTCTGTTGTGTGTTCACGCTGTTTTACGCATATGGTTTCTCGACGCAAATCAATTTTGGGTTGATAGCAGTGTTAATAATTCCTGTTAGCGTTTATTGGTACATTCTCCGGGCGGTTTCTACTTTGTGCATCATTTTGACGCTGAGCCAGGTTGCGAATAAACGGTGCGTGTGGTGCGCCAGCCCATTAGTCTGCTCACGCTACACTACAATAGGATAAATGGCTAAAGAGCAGCAGTGCGTGTCTCTTCACAGCACGGAACTCTATGAAACAATGTTAACGCGTCGCTGCGCTTTTCTTTCAAAGGCGTTACTTATAGGTATGTTTTAAACCATATAAGCTACTAGTACTCCTGTGATGTTAGTACAGGTCAATGAAGTCATTACTCCAGTGCAGTGACTGTAGAGTATGCTACAATGAGCGGTTATCTTCAACAAACTTTATCAAAAGGCTACACATACATGCGTGGCAGTGAAGTACCACTCAAAAATTTTACCGCTGCACATAAATATACATTCAATCGCTAGTTCGCCACACTCTCAATTCTGGATGGCCAGGCGTATCTTTAAATGTATACCATAACCTTTATGAAATAGCTCAATGCAGTGTGTCCCTTAGAGGGTCAACGCGTGTTATTGATCATAATATACTGATAAGTGTTTGATAAACGTTTAGGTGTGTTTAAATTTATATATAAAATTACATCCGTTGTCACAAACAAGCGGTTTATGGACAGCTCGCTAGCGACCCGCCATGCTTCTTACTTCTCCATCCTACATAGTTTTTTCTCAGATTGTTCATGTGCCACGTTGACGGGCTTGGTGTCAATTATTGTTTATTTGAAGCACCTCATGTGGACCCCATGCTGTGAAATTGCTGAATAAAGCCAATGTGTATAAATCTTCGCCAATATAGCAGTTATGCTGTAAATGACTACAGATGATTTTATTAAAACCTCAAGGCAAGTCCTCTTGAGTACTGATGATGAGAATATACCATTGTTTAAAATCTGACGAACAGTCGCGCCTTGGACCACCTGGTTGGCAAATTACAGATTTTAACGCGATAGCGTTAGAGAACTCGCGCCGCAGAAATTTCGCCTTTGCCGTCCGCACCAGTGGTTGCGAGCGAAAAGTCGTCCATGAGTGAAAATTTAAAAATGCTAATAAAGTAAAGAATAAAATTTTTGGTCCTGTTAAGGATCAAAACCGGGGCGATCGCGTGGCAAGCAGGTGTCCTAACGTAAAACCAAGATGTTACTTGCAGCTGCTTCAAATCAAATCAAATCTTTATTTTCCTTTTCCATAAAAGGATGGAGCAGCCGCAAAAAGCTACTGTGAGAAGTAGCTTGACGAAGCCAATGCCCCTGAAATTACACGTTCGGAAAACACACCAAAGAATCAGAGTCATCTGTGACACAATATAAAGAGAAATAGCAGTACTGTACGCAGAGATGATCGCGATTGACCCACGAAAATACGAAAAAATCAACACCGCCAAGAAACACCAATATGTACAATCAAAACGTCCTCTCAGATAAGGCAGTTCATGATCAAATTCAATTTAAAAGTGTACATCATTACAAATAGTAACAATATACGGATCGCACACAATTAAAAATAACAGTCAGGCAGCGGAAAATGCGCTTAGTAAACGGTTGTTTGGTGGGTGACATATATCGAATTTTAGAAGTAACACAGTTAGGCGACAAAAATAGGCTTTGGGAAAAGACACTGCATAAATGCCATGTAATGGAAAGAGTGTCTTGTTCGAAAGGTGTCACGACAAAAACGAGCCCCTTTGATGATTTGTAGGCACATTTGGGAGGCCAATAAATTACGTCTAAAAAGGCCTGGATAGTGCATTCATCACCGCTAAAAACACACAGAAACTTTCAAACAGCTCTAAAGATAAACAACTTTGTCCATCTAGCGAAAAATATTTCATGCCTTTCCGGAGGCGTTAATGTAGCAAAAAGCAAGCACTGGATAATTCGCTTCTATCTGTGAGCCACTGTGAGACTCTTTATGACCTCCAAGATGGCGATCGCGCGGTGTGTATCTTGGAGGCTATACGACTCTTAAACGGATAAGATTACAGAGAGCATCGAAACTTCCAGCTCAAACTTGGCACTCGAACTGAGCATCGCAATTCGACGACTTGTGGAAGAGAATGCGGCACTGCGACAAAAAAAAGTGAGTCTGCGCAAGCTGAGTACGAGAAGCTGCTCTCGGAGTGAAGGCCCGCCTGGAATGCTTAGGGGAGGCTGTTCACACTGAGTACGAGTTCACGCTGCAGAATCTCAGGAAGAAGCTTCGGGAGACCGAGGCCGAGCCAAGAGGCGTGTAAAAGAACTTCTTGTGAGCCAGGAACGGTGCCAGGAAAAAGTGAAGTTGAAAGACAGAGAGGTGCTTCGGCTGAAGCACGAATTAAGTGGACCAGTACGCCGACACGCTGGGCGCCCAGAAGCTCGAGTATGCCCAGGTGTTGGAAAACAAGGAGAGAAGGCTGGAGGTCAGACAAGCCACAGAAATGAAGGCACTGAAGTCGGAGCACAGAACAGACATTGAGGTGCTAAGAGAGAGCCTGCAACAAGAGCTGCAGGACGTCAAGCCCGGCTCTGAGGAGGAGCAGCGGAAGATGCACAGAATCCTCGAGATCGAGCACAACTTGGTGGCTAACTCGCAGAAGGCACAGAAAGGGCAGATTGAGAAGATGAAGGAAGCGCACGCAAGTGCCATGGAACAACTGGCCGTAAAAAGAGCGCAGCTGAACAGCACATGGCCGAGAAGACGTCTGCCACCCAGGAAATGAAAAGAAAACCATAGACTCACTACACGGAGATAGTGAACACGGCATGAGTAGAATTGAGCCACAGGAGTCAATCGGCTGCATGTATAATTGGCGAATGCGGAGCAGCAGCTGCGCTCCTTGCGTCAACGCCATGAGATGGATCCACCAAAAGAGGAAGAAGGGGTTGCTGCGACAACCAGTCTGCCTACAGCAGAAAAGCCTGCGTTGCCTGTAATGCTCGAGAGTTTAGATGGAAAGCTTCCTGAAGGAAAAAGCGAAGAAAAGAACCACTCAGGAAGCATTTAGGTCAAAATATCACGCCACCGCTTCTGTTCCAAAACAATAAGGAGTCCTCGGCAGAATGGTCTAACATTTCTGTAAAGGTCATCAGGTACGAGTGGTCTGAGCTGTTGAAGCAGCTGAGGAGCCTCAGCACCAATGTGAACAAACTGCAGGCAGAAAAAAAGACTTCCAGGAGTTTTTGGAAAGAGTGACAGAAAGCGGGGACACGTTCAAGAAGAAACCTGCGGCCAATGCACAAAGAGTCTGTCCTCGAGGTCTGAAACTACAACTAGAAAGACGATGCGAGGCGATCTGGCATCTACATGCACGGGAGTGGAGATGTGAGCGCCGAAGGCTTCAGCAGTCAGAGCCCCTGCGGGGACGTCACGCTTCTACGGTTGCCGAGCTCGACAGCATTCAAGGACTACTTCGTGAAGGAGTGGCTGCCACCCAGAGATTAGAGGTCCGGGCGGCTACCACGACAAAAGATGACATTGCGACACGTTTACCACGACCATGGCACCGTGCAAAAATGTCAGCCCCAGAAGTTTTACTTTGACTACTTTTGAAGGACTAGCTCGATGGGACCAGATTTGCACCAGGAGCATGGGCTTCCTGTCATGTTGCCACTGATGACCGTACTAATTAACTTGAGTGAGACCGGTGCACCTCCGTCTTCTGGTGGCGGTTGTGTTCACCTCTGTGCGTGGACCCACTGTGCCGACATGTAGTCTTGTGGGTCACGTGCATTGACTGATTGATATGTGGGGTTTAACGTCCAAAAACCACTATATGATTATAAGAGACGCCGTAGTGGAGGGCTCCGGAAATTTAGACCATCTGGGGTTCTTTAACGTGCACCCAAATCTGAGCACACGGGCCTCGTGGGTCACGTGCAGTCCATCGTGGCCAGGGCAGGCATCTACCACATCGCGTCCCCCTTTCCACTTTTGCCGAATGGGATGGGGCAGTATGGGAGTGTCAGCCGCGAGCCGGCCGATGACAGAAGGAAGAGGAAGACGACGATCGGGTGTGCGCTGAGTGGCACGCAGCAGCCGCGGGCAGCGGGTAGTTGCGGCCCGGGTTCCGGTCAATAAAGAAGGTTCGTGGTCTGGCTCCACATCTTCCCAGCGCAGTTCTGGGCCGAGAAGCCTCGAAGCCTCCTAACAGTATGCCCTTAGCTGTTGAAGGGCGCACTATATAGGGGCCGGATTTCACTATCGCGTTCAACCCTTAAAAGCGAAGCTTAAGGGTCCCCCAATTTTTTTTTCTCCCGCGTTACCCGGCTCTTTGGACAGCCCCACCTTGATCTGTGAGTTCCGAACTGAAGAAAATGGACGAGCACGGCAGCCGAAGATCTTCTAGGAAAACCGATATATGATCGTGCTATATTGAATATCCCCCCAATTCGGCTTGAACGATGGCTCTAGCAGACTGGCATAAAGCTTGCATATGTCACTTGAGTATATCTTGGCGTAAAAAGAGTAATTGCAAGGAAAATAGTTATCCCCTTCAGAGTTGACTCACATATTACATAGGGGAAGATGCTTGCCAGCAAAGGTAACTTTCGCTAACAATTGTTCGAATCATCCCCCTTTCTCACTCTGACCTTCTTCACTGTTTTGTTATTATCCAGACAAATTTTTTATTGGTGCCCGCTAGATAAGGTGAGTTCAAATCCTGTGCAGCAGATAGTGTTCAACTATTTCTGTTAATTCTTGTAGGAATGAACTAGCAGAAGATAGGCATAGACGAATGAACTTGTATACCAGTTTGCTTTCATTCTGGCGCACATTTGTTTTTAAAATGCTGGAGTTGGTTTTCACTGTCAAAGTGGACGAGCAGCGGAGCTGATGGACTCTCTGTCGTCGGCGCTGTTCGAGAGCCTGCTGCTGCTCGAAAATACTTACAGACTGTACGCGCCACGCATCACTGTGCCAGCATAGCACCTATACGCTACAGACGGGGAGAACGAGAACGTAAGTTAATTTCGCGTGACGAGTAGACGCAAACATAGCACAGTGCTTGTGAATTCCCGTCTAAGTGTTGTCATGCTTTGTTTAACCGTTTTAAGTTTTATCGTTAGACTGATCTTTTGCACCCTGCTTGTTTTCTACGCTACCTGGAACTGGCCCATTCTAGACCGATACAAAATGCCAGCTAGTGATGCTAAATATTGATGCCAAATATTTGTTTTTTTCTTTTTTTAAATGTGCAATATCTTGTTGGCATCTTCGAATACTGCCATTCTTATAGATATGTCACATTGTTTTTATTTATGCCTGTCGGCTGATTTATACCCCTTACTCCGTTCCATTGAAAAGTTAATTTTATGGCGAAGACACACAATCATGACTTCAACTTCACCGGCAGCATGTACTACATTGTAGGTAAATTGGTGTATCAGGTTCGGCTAAGCAAATAGTAAGAGATGGTACAGCGCATAGATATATCCCAGAAAGTCGCTGTTAAAGAAGACTAGTTCTTCCTACTTCTTTGAGAGAATAACAAGATTGCACACTGATTGTCTACGTCGAATATCTCATCCAACGATGCGTGGTTTAATTATGAAGTGTAAACTGAGGGCACGTTTTTTATTCAAGAGGGGATTCGCAGGCTCGTAGGTACAGGTAGCAACGTAGGTACATGCAGAAACAGCTGTTTCGTTTCTCTACTCTTCATTGCCACTGTTGCTCCGCCGTATACTTACGTACTCCATAGGTAGCAGAAAAAACAATCTAAATGACTTACTTTTATACAACCTTTAAAATTGGCTTTATTTCACCATCAAGCTCCAAGAATAAAGAATAGAAATATACCCATAACAATAAACATATCAGAGCCTCGATAACTTGAACACACTGCTCTTCTGATCATGATTGAAAAGTGCCTTGATTTCAAAAGTGAGTTGTCTCTGCAACATAAGCGTTGCTTTCTCTACTCTCTCTGCTCTTCGTGCTAACACACACATACAAGCACGCAGGGAGACGCACAAACACACACGCGAACACCCACATAGGCGCAATGCATACGTGTTTTCTCGGATTCCCGTGCTTAAGGCAGCTGACGCATCGACAAAAACTGAATAAAAAGATCGACATTGTGTATTTTATTATTACGTCAAGTGAAGGGTCGTTCATTGATTACCCAAATAACGACTTCCAGGTGCATGATGGCGTTCCCTGGCAGAGAGATAAATAACCATAATTTTTGACCAGGCTATCGGGTGTAAAGCCAGAAGCTCGTTCAGGTACTTTAAGAAACTTCATTACGAAAAACCATTACAGATTTTCGACTACTATCTCTTTCTTTTTGAATAGGACGCGAAACCTTGGCAAACGAGCGTTTATCAATTTCTGCCATGTTATTATGCACAGCATGCACAATGGAGTGAAAAGAAAGCGAAGAACAAAGTCGACACAACCATACTATTATATGTTTGGATGTGACGTCCGAAAACAACAACACGTTTATCGCAGACGCCGCAGTGGAGGGCTCTGGAAATAATGGCTGCATGTGGTCTATCAACCTGCAGGTAAATCTAAGCAAACGGACTTCGAGCGTTTTCACCTTCATCAAAATCCGGCCACCATAGGCAGAATTTGATCCTGTGACGTGCGGTTCCACCGATAAGCACCATGCCACTCAACTTCCACGACGACTAAGGTATAACACGTAAGAAAGAAAAAGTATAGTGGAGCTAGCTAACGCTTTTATCGGTGCGATGCATGTAGGTGGAGAGATTGAGGTGCGCTCAGCTCTCAGTGGTCTCTATTGTTCTTGGTAGTGCGAAACCTCTGCAGGGAGCACTTGTTCTTGGCCACCCACGCAGCTTGACACATGCAAAGGCGCCGTGGAACAGAGCCGAAGGAAAAATATAGGGACAGAATGGTGGTTGCTCGCTCTGAAACAATCATTGCAGAACGGGAGACAATGAGGTGGCAGAAGACAAACAAAACTCTACGAGGTTGGAGAAAGAAAAGGCCCCGGTTGTACGAGATTCTTTTCTATCGGGTGCCGCTTTTCTTTTGTTGTGTGGAACACGAAGTACAACCCATCGACAAAAGAACAGATAGGATGAAGGTATACGAAAGAAAATGGTGATTCGTTTCTGAGTCAAAAAACAAAAAAAGAGGGAACGGCGGAAAACAAGAGGCGAGCATTCCTTGTCTTGGATTCAGAAATGGCATGAAGAGTGTTTGCCTTCGGCACACGCAATGGCGAACGTGCCCAAACTAGAGTACCGTAAGGGTATGGGCCGGCCAGAAAGCCTGGGCCCGGCCTGGTAGGCATTGTTGGATCGGGCCCGGGCTGGACTCAGGCGCATTAGCGTCAAGTTCGGGTTGAGCCTGGGACTTAGTCAGGCCCGTTTTAGGTCCGGGCTGTATAAACAGGACATTTAAAGCAACAGGTCTATTATTATTTTTAATTGTTCATGAAGTGCGCGTGACCTTTACAAAACCATCTAATACAGCCTGGAAGCTTTTCAAGCATCAAAGGCGTGATATGTGCCAAACGTGGTATAACGGGACGATAACTAAACTTGAAGAAAGGTACGTGGCAATACAGTTCCTCGCATTGTATAACTAATTACACATAGTCATAAAGCAGGTTTTGCTACGATTTGATGGCTTTGCAGGTGAAGCATATATTTTCACTGACGCCTTTTACTTTTTTGTGTGCTGGCAAACAAAGACACAATTTCTCGAATTCGGCAACCATTCATGTGTAGACATGAATCATGCTTTGCCGCAGTGTTCACTTTGAAGGTGACGCGTATATGTTGACTGACAAGCATTATATTTTTGTGCACTGGCAAACAATAATACAAGTTTTCGAATTGTGTAACTGTTTGTGTGTAGATTTAAAGCGCGCTAGGCCCCGATGTGATTGCTTTTAAGATGAAGCGTATATTTTCATTGACGCTCATTGTGTTTGTGCGCTTAGAAACAATAATATCAATCAACGAATTGTGCAACGATTCATGTGTAGACGTGAAGTATTATTTGACATGGAATGACTGCTTTGAAGGTGAAGATCTATTTTCTCAGACACAGTATTTTTTCTGAGCAGGCGAAAAAACGACAAAGTTCTTCGAATTGTGTAACTATTTATAACTAGACGTGATCTTTCTGAAGCTGAAGCATTTTATTCACTGACGCACAGTATTTTTGTGTGGTGGCAAACAATATTACAATTCTTCAAGTTGTATATCTATTTGTGTCCAGACCTCAAGCGTGCTTTGCCACGATGTGATCACTTCTGATCTGAAACATCTACACTCTACGACGCCTATTTTTGTGTGTGCTGGCAAATAACGATACCATCCCTTGAATTTTATAACCATTTATGTCTAGTCGGAATACGTTCTTTGCCACGATGTGATCACTTTGAAGGTGCAACGTCTATTTTCACTGATTCCCGTTATTTTTTGTGCGCTGGAAAACAATGATGCAATTCTTCGAATTGTATAGCTATTTATTTTAGACGTAAAGCATGCTTTGCCACATAATGATCGCTTTGAGTGAAAAGCATCTATTTTCACTGATGCCCCTTAGTTTGGGTGCACTGGCAAACAATGATAAAAATCCTCGATTTGTATAACCATTTATGTTTACTCTTGAAACGTGCTTTGCCGGGATGTGATCGCTTCTATGGTGGAGCAACTAATTTCTCTGACGCCCGATACTTTTGTTCGTTGGCAAACGATGATACCATTACACAAAATGTTTACCCATTTATGTCTAGACGTAAAGCGTGCTTCACCACGATGTGCTTGCTTTAAAGGTAAAGCATCTGTTTTAGCAGAGGCTCATTAATTTTGTGCCCTGGCAAGCAATAATATTATTTTTCAAATTGTTCACCATTTATGTCTAGACATATGTGAAGCTTTTTCACGATGGGTATACTTTGAAGGTGAAGCATCTATTTCCGCCTACGCCCATTATTTTTGTGCTCTGGCAAAGCAATGATACATTTTCTCGAATTGTATACTTATTTAGGCCTGGACGTAAAGCATGTGTTGCCACATTGTGATCACTATCAAAGTGAAGCTTCTATTTTCACTGACAGTTGTTACATCTCGCAGGCTGGCAAACAATGATACAGTTTCTCGAATTGTATAACAAATCATGTCTAGACATTAATTCTGCTTTGTCACGATGTGATTGCTTTGAATGTGAAACATCTTTTATCACTGATGACCATAACTTTTTTTGAGCTGGCAAATAATGATCCATTCCTCGTTCTGTATAATCTTTTTTGTGTAGACATAAGGCGTGCTTTGCCACGTTGTCATGGCTTTGAAGGTGAAGCGTTTATTAGCACTGACGCCCAATATTTTTTGCGCTGGCAAACAAGGATACAATTCCTCGAATCGTAGAACCATTAGGTCTAGACGTAAAGCGTGCTTTTCCACAAGGTGATTACTTCAAAGGTGAAGCATCCATAGCACTGGCGCATTATAAATGTTTTGAAGAACTTCAGTTACTTTGAGCGTATCTATCTATCTATCTATCTATCTATCTATCTATCTATCTATCTATCTATCTATCTATCTATCTATCTATCTATCTATCTATCTATCTATCTATCTATCTATCTATCTATCTATCTATCTATCTATCTATCTAGTCACTTACGTTTGGGTGCTCTCGTGGTCCCCCCCTTAAAATGGCATGAACCAAAATTAACAGGAGAGGGTAAGATGGTTTAACGACAATTACGCGCTGGTCAAGACATGAATAACGTCTAAATCTCGTCATGTACGTCGTAAAATACTTCCAGCGAAACAGTGGCACATATGCATGAGCGGGTATGTGCCGCTGGTATGTGAGTATGTGCCGCAGGTGACTGACACTCAGTATCTACCCAGGAACGACGAGAACACACTTAAATAATTTTAAAATGTGTACGTTAAGAAATACCCGGTATCAATGGCGTCAATCAAACAAAGGCATACAATAAATGTCAGTGCTAATAAAACGCGACAATGGTAGCGTTGAGCCCCGACGATTGTAAATTATAAAATTTAGGGTTCATGTAGGAATGGAACGCAAGCATTCTGCGTGGCAGTCAAGCATTCTACCACAGAAATACCCCAGGTCTCGGAACTACTTTTCAAATAGAGGCTAATCTTCGTGAAACGTTAATAAGTTGTTGCCATGCTGCCTACCCAAAAATAGTACATATGTACTCCTTTGATGCAGCCATCACGTCGTGTTAACGTCAATTGTTTAGGTGACATGCACTGAAGTTCATTTTATGTAGCAGTGTCCAGGGCCAGCATTTTCACAAGCGCGTGCACTTCGTAAGAGCTTCTGGTGTTGCTATTAAGCACGTTTAGGTTGACATCATTGTGCCAGTGCAAAAACTGGTTATATAAACCTCTGAAACCCTTGACCATATGGCTGTGCGTGCAATGTTTGTACATATATTTACCGTCATTTTTCGACGTGTCGCTCAATAAAGAAAACTGCAACACGGTCACCTTTCCTCCACATGCTTCGCATAACGTCGGCTCTCATGTACGGGAAATCTGCTGATTTTCTTACTCTATCTATGTATCTATCTATCTATCCATCTATCTATCTATCTCTCTATCTATCTATCTATCTATCTATCTATCTACCTATCTATCTATCTTTATAGCCGCCTACGACTGTTAGCTCTCCTGGCCAAATGGATAATGGTATCAATACGAAAAAAGGTATGGCATAACATGACGGTATGACAAGCATAACTGACTACTCGTATCGTGAAAATCGTGATATGAAGTCATGAATTTCATATTTAGCAATTCGTGGACTTGCTGCTCTTGCGGCGGTTTCATTCACATAATATTTTGTAAAATTGTTATGGTACGAAGTGACTGCATAAAAAACATAAGTGACAGACCCTAACGTGAAATCAAGAAATGCATGTCATTATTTCCACGGTATGACTAGTAATCCACACACGCCATGCTGCTGGTGCCCTCGCAGTCATTTCGCTAGCTTCTCATATACCAAATTTGATTTTAAATGACGTCAATGAAGGACGAAAGTACATCACAGGTCTATACATGGAAATCTTGACAAGCGTGTCATGTAAGAACATGAATACGTGCCACGCTCATGACACAATCTCGACTGTTTCGCTGGCTCTACATATGCCAAATTTGATATCAGGTAACGTGAATAGATGACGATAGTAAATAACACGTGTAAACATGAAATTGATGATATGTGTGTCCTGTAAAACATGTAAAATTCTACGTTCATGGCGTGCTCGCGGTGGTTTCGCTAGCTCTATATATATCAAAATTCGCATTACGTGACGTGAATAGATGACGAAGGTAAATGACACAAGAAAACATGATAATCGTAATACGCGTGTTATGTGAAACATGGTTACACGCTATGCTCATAGCATGCTCGCGCACGTTTGGCTTGCTCCGCATGTAAGAAATTTGGTATTACGTTACGCGAATGGACGATGAAGGTAAATGACATATCTAGACATGATAATCAAGATATGCGTGTCCTGTGAAACATGAAAACGTGGTACGTTCATAGTGTGCTCGAGGCTTTATCGCTAGCTCCAGATTTGTTTATTTCGGCATTAGGTTACGTAAATAAACGATGAAAGTAAATGACACATGCAAACATATTAATCATGATATGCGTGTCAGGTGAAACACAGTTACAATCTCCACTCATATCGTGCTCACGGCCGCTTCACTGCCTCCACATATGTGAAATTTACTATTACGTAACGTGAACAGACAACGAAGGTAGATGACATGTCCAAACATTATAAACACGGCGTGAAAGTCATGTACGCCCTTAATTTACGTCTACCTCGTTACATTTTGCCCATAATAACACTTTGGACTTCTTCAAAATTTTTTCGCATATAACTGATTCTCACGTCACCTGGGTCTGCCATTTTTTTGTGCGCTACCAAAGAATGATGCAATTTCTCGAATTGTATAGCCACTTATTTCTAGACGTGAAGTGTGCTTTTCCTCAAAGTGATTGCTTTAAAGGTGAAGTATCTATTTTACCTAAAGCCCATGATTTTTTGTGCACTGGCAAACAATGATGCGATTTCTCCAACTTTATAACCATTTATGTCTGGAAGCTCAGCGTGCTTTGCCATAATGTGATCACTTTGAAGGTAAAGCATTCGTTTTCAATGATACCGATCATTTTTTTTTGCACTAGCAAACGATGATGGAATTCTTTGAAAGGTAAACCCATTTGTGGGGACGTAAAGCGTGCTTTGCCACAATAAGACCACTTTCAAGGTGAAGCGTCTATTTTTACTGATGGCCAATATATTTGGTGCGCTGGTAAACAAGGACATAATTACTGGAATTGTGTATCCATTTATGGAGAGGCGCTGCGATTGCCAGAGCTCGTGGAATCGTCTCGCACGGACTCTGCATTTTAGCTTTGCTGCATTGCCATAGCTTCCTTTTTCTACGTCTAAGACGTCACACAGGCTCCATGAGGATGCCCAACACCATTGGAAATCAGCATTCCACGATGCAAGCCACTGTTTTTCTCTTGTGAGCTCACCATGCCCAAGTTCGTTACGTCACCGTGCATAACGTAACCTCGGTGTCACTGTTCTTATGGGACGCCAACTTCCTCTGCCAGCACTCGGTTCCAGAGTGCATCCCAGGCAGGGAAATGAACGTTGTGGTTGAAGGATCACCAAAATGTGAGGGTGAGCTTAGTGACGGATTATGGTCACACACTGCATTGGCCATGCGAAGCTGATATTGCTGTCCTAATTCAGAGCACCACTCAGACGCGTCCAACAATGCAGCCGCTGAGGCCCAACGGGGAAAGCCCACTCGTCACCATGCATGGCACTGCCACCCCCTACCCCAAAATAACTTCCACTACTCAGGTTACCGCTAGAATACTACAAGATTAACCTGCGACCACAAGGTTTATTAAACCTTGCAGAGTTTGGCCCGGCCCGCCTCACTGAAGCCTTTTGTGTCACTGTTTGTTTCGACTCTTCTGCAGTCTTGCCAGATGTGCATCCACCCGGCCAACAACACTATAACAGTGAGCATGCCAGACGAGACGCGCGCAAAGTCTTTGGCATGTGGCTGAATACTCTGGCATGTGGCTGGAAGCGATGAAACGTCGTTCAAAAGTTTTGAGGAGGCTGGATGGATCGTTTCTGTACACATTTGTTAAGCGATGTAGTCAGTGAAAACTTTGCGTTTTGGTAGCGGATGGGCTTATGAGGTCAGAAAGAATCGACTATGTTTTCGCATTTCCCTGGGTGTCTGAAAGACGGTAGCAGAAACGCCGCCAGTTGTTGCGGGCAAGGTGCTCCGCATAGTCTTGTGCCTCGTGCGACAGTTCGTCGATGACGCCGGCGAAGCTTGTGATTGAGGCCTTGGCACTTCCAACGGCGCATTGAACCCTCTACGCGCCTCCCACAGATGCAGGAGGTGTGGGTACACGTCCGGTTTTGCGGTTGTGGTAAGGACTGCGTGCGTACACGCATCTAGGACATACGAAAGAGACTGTAGCTATTTTTCACACTCTGGCGATTCGTTACGGTTCAGTCGGCGCTCCGTGAATCGCTATAAGTCTATGATACGCAGCTTGCACTCGGGACAGCGTGAACTGAGTAATGTTAGTATGGTGGCCACGCTATAATGGTCACTGTCAAGATAATCGTCGAGAGGACCATGTGCTATTACTGGTCCTGTGTTGAGGGAAAAGGTGAGGTCGGGGTTGTCTCGTAAGACACTGTTCCCTTTGCGAGTAGGGTGTCCGGGTTCTGTATGCGGTGCGTATAGAAAGTTGCATATGTCATCCCACAGCCTAGTTCATTTTGCTGCAGATTTGCGGAAACCTCAGACTGTGTGCGCAGTTTTGAAATCTCCGCACACAAAAAGGGTGTGCCCAAGACGCCCAAATTCGATCAGGTGTTGATGAAGTACATGTTTGCGTGAGCGGAGAGAACTGTACACGTTGAACATATAAAAACTGCAAATTTTCTTGTCTGAGTGATTATTTCAAGGTTTGATGAGGAATATCGGTGCTCTGAGTGTGAGCGTGTCTGGTGATGTTTTTGAAAACTGATTGATTTGTGGGGTTTAACGTCCCAAAACCACCATTTGATTATGAGAAACGCCGTAGTGGAGGACTCCGAAAATTTTGACCACCTGGGGTTTTTTAACGTGCACCCGAATCTGAGTACACGGGCCTCCAACATTTCCGCCCCCATCGGAAATGCAGCCGCCACAGCCGGGAATCTGCTGACCTGCGGGTCAGCAGCCCAGTACCTTAGCCACTTGACCACCGCGGCGGGTTTGTTTTTGAAAACTAAAGCTCCAATAAGTGTAAAGTTACCTGCAAAAGATTTGAAACCAGGTGGAGTTGGGGAGCCGTATTGCTCCTGTAGGAGTATTAAACCTCGAGAGTTAGTGGTGATCGCAAATTACTATTGCAGGAAGCCCCTCTTTTGTCGGTATCCCCGGCAGTTTCATTACCATACCGCAATTTACTGCTGGTTAAAAGACGCCATCATCATCGTGAGAGAAGATGGTCAGCGGAAGTATGGGTACGTCTGCTTTGCCCCCGTTAGGGGGGGGGGCTGGAACCACATGGCTTGAGAATTCGGTAAAGAAGCGACGGTCTCAAACTATGAGACTAACTTAGCGAAGAGGGAGTGCGCGCGCTCCTCTGATGCCTGTATGACATTAATTATTTCCTGCCGAAGTGTCAGAGACTCCTTCCTCGCACTCTCTATAGGTGCTTGAAGTCTAGTGTTCGTATTTTCTATTGCTGACTCCAGCTGTGTGTTACGCACTTTCATGTCATAACGTAGCTGTGTGATATCCGGGGAAGATTCGGAATTGGTATTCAGGGATGGAGGGGTCGTGACGTGCTGCACGCGCTAGGGGGGGGGGAGGATTTGGAGAGGTATTCAGCTGTCCGGGGCTCTGCCCCAACTTACCTCCCAAAATACCACCCTGGCATTGCTGGTCCCCGAAACCTAAGGTAGCTGATGCTCCGTCGAATCGGTCACAGTTGCCGGCTTGCCAAAGAGTGCCTTCTTGTAGGTTGACAGGGACGCCTGTAATGCCGGGATAGCAGGGCACTTCGCCTAGATGCTTAGTGAAGTTGACTGGGAGTGAAATCGGAATCGCCACTTCGATTTTGTCCGTGCCTTAGAGCAGGGTGTAGACCGTGCCTTCGAACATGAAAGCCCACTATTCGTCAGCGGTGTTGTAGACGCATCAGTTGTCAATGACGGTGAAGGATCCTCTTCGGTGGACTTAATCAATTGTTGCTGTTCCTTTTGGATGAGATTTTGAATCCAGGATCTGTTGAAAGGCTGTCGCTGGCGTTGTGGGCACTGTAGATCAGTTGTGGCATGATCCACTTCACAGTATTTGCACCGTGTAGAGCACGGATGTGAGAGCTTTGGATTATCGACGCCGCACTGCTCACAAACGGCGACATCAGGAGTGGGGAATGCTCAGCTTGGTGTCCCAGTTTAAGGAACAGTTTGCAGACCTGGTGTCGGGGACAGTGGAGGTAGCAGCGTAGCTCTGGTCTAACGAAACAGTCGAATTGAGGCACATGAATGCCTTCGAAAGTGAAGAGTGCAATATTTTTCTGACCCATCATCCGGCCTTGCAGTATCTGTATTCCAGTCGCTTGCGTTTCCTCTACCAGCCTATCCCTATTGCAAAAACCAGTGGTCCTGGCCAAGCGCCATGCCTGATTTCTGGACCAGTTTCCAGTGTGGCGCTCACACTGGGACAGTGCCACGCTGCACGAGGCACGCTGGCGCTGCACATTGGAACACCCATTATCGGCCAAAATCTAGTTTAGTATTGTGTTTGAAATTTGTGGTCTTGCGCACAGAGTAATTATTGCTGAAACACGCACGCAGTGAAAAAATAAAAAGAAAAAAATGAAAAAAAACACGAAATGAGCAGGAGTCAAACATATACCTTAAGACATCACATGTTCTTAGCCAAACACGCTGACCACTACTCGAAACCTTAAACACGAGAACGAGTTTATTTTTCTTCATCTTAAAAGCAACTCAGGTATCCAATACTTTGAATTTGTCGTTTGCATACGCAGTGTTTCGTCTCTTCGTGCTCGCGCCAAACTTGCGATTCTAGCGCAATTATTGTAGGTGACCTTGGATCACATTCATCTTGCACGTTTTGCCGCAAAGCTTGTTAGCATAGCTGCAGATGTGTTACGGCAATCGTAGTGACTCGCTATGCGGTTATTCATACCTTTGTACAAAACAGCGTTCATCTGAACTGCTCACTGAGCACTGTAGATTTCATACCTCGATAGTTTGGAAGTATTTTCTGTCTTCCTCGTTTACGTTGTGCGAATGACAGCCGCAGCAGTTCACTCTAGCCGAAACGACTACTAGGCTTAGGGCCGTACTTCTTGTGGCACGGTTGCTGTGAAGATCATAGGTATTCAGTTAGAAAGAGTCTAATAATTGTTACAATGTAGTTTTGATCATAACTGACTCATGAATGGTCATATTTTTACCTTCGATTAAACAAATCGAGAGCTAAAAACATCAAGATTCGGCATTGCAGTGGATAACTGCTGCTGGGGACATGCGGCTTTCTACGGTTCGTGCCGCAACGACTCACTGCTGGAGTAGGTTGGTCTTGATTATCAGACTGATACCATTGTCATTTTGTGTTGCGAATTCTCAGTTCTATCGGTGCCGTTTATCAAATACATTGACCAAACTGAATCAAACTTCAAGGAATGCGCACCCGCGCCAAGGGGAGCATCTATGGGTGGGCTTGAATCTTTTTTCCCGAAATTCTTGCATGTCCCCCCTTTGCCCCCCACGACAAATACCAAGCTTAGTTAAAACACGACGCGTAAGTTCTGTGCTCCCTGCCCCCCTGCAGGATCAAAGTTGTCGTTTGTCGCCCTCAGCTAGATTCTTACAGCACCCCTGACCCGCGCGATCAGCACATGAATGCTTTACCATACTCGCATTTATTGCCTAAGTAAACTGAAGTTATATATGTGTAGCACATAAATGAGAATGCCATCATATTCGGTAAATTTTACGCTCGACATGTCACGATTCAATATGAAGTCTTACATAAAGTACGCCGATCGCGCCTAGTTTCTTCCAATATGCCGCAAACTTTATCAGTGTGCGGTAGAGACTGTGCAGCATGACCGGTACTTCCCGGCGTGCTTTAAGACACTGCGCTACGCGGTACAGTGTAGCCCGGTGCGTTTCAGCGCACTGGACGACACTGGCCTTGCTGTATAGTGCCTCACAGTGCGCTGTAGTACACTGGGACCCACCACACAGCGTTTCCAGTGTCACCCAGAACGCTGAAACACACTGGGGGATACTGAAAGCGCTGTTTTTTCGATAGGAATGGGAGGTGTTACCTAGATCCAGTCCCAGAACAATACCATTTGCACCAATTGTCGGGGTCTGCCAGATATGCAGATACGGGTAGGTTAGGTGCGCTGGCCGAGTGACAGCTCTTTGACATTTAGGAGGGCGCCTGCAACGTGTGATGATGGGGTGCTCATGATGGCAAAGTTTTGTTTTGGACGGTTTCGTAAAATAAGGTTTCTGCGGTACCTTGGACTCGCTCTGGAAGCGTCACAATAAGTGGAGGCCAAAGTTGGTCTAGGCCATAGGTCCAATCTGAAGTCTCCGAGCAGACGCAACGCAACTTTTTCATCTCTGAATGAAAGAGGAGTTAGGCGCTTTGCCACACTAGGCCTCGGCTTTGCCTGAGGATTCTCCGAGTCAGTCGGGAGGGGCGATGCTTCTTCGAGATCTGCGGCGTTGCGTGCGCGTCGATTTTAAGGGCGAAGCTCTTAAAGCGGCACCCGTTCGTGTCTCGTAGTCGTAGTCGTAGTCATAGTGTGCAACCTATCCTGCGCTTTGACCTCCAAGGTGGTGCTGGTAGGTGTTTTTTCCTTTGCGTTCTTGAACAAGAAAAAAATTCGCAGCGTGCGCGTTATCTAAAAGCCGAATTCTTCTGTCTCTCATTCTCTATTAGGAGCCATTGGCATGTTGCAGTAGGAAACGTTAGTAGAAGTAGAAGTGTTAAAAGCCGACTTCTGCTGTCTCTCATTCCCAGTAGCAGCCATTGTTTACCTCCAAGGTAGTGCCTGGGGAGATTTCTCCTGTGCGTGAATAAACAATAAATATTTTTGTTCAAAACACCATTGATTGATGAAATAAGCCAACGATAGACACCAGATGTTTTCTAAAACAAAAAAAGACGCCAGTTGTTTTTAAAGCAAAACAAAAAAACGCCAGCTGCTTAACGAAAGACGCCAGGCGTTTTCTAAAGCAATGGTTTTATAGTTAAAACCATATCGATACAGGTTTGTAGGTGTCGATGCTCGTTGCCGTCGGTGTGGACTCGTATGGATAAGGATGCTGAAAGGCAGGCGCGCAGGTCAGCGGCGTCGCGCGATCGCAGACAGAACCCTGAAGTAAGAGCACGCGAGGCGGAGGTACGCCGGGAAGCTGCGCGACGTCGCCACCAACATCCTGCTGTACGGGAACAAGAAGCCACATCAGCAAGGCAGCGTCGACAAGATCCCGCCGTACGTGAACAAGAAGCTGCAGCGGCACGTCAGCGTCGGCAAGATCGAGAGGAGGAGCAGCACGTCAGCCTCGCGAACAGATCTTGAAAACGTTCGTCAATGGGAATCGACGAGGAAGCGCTCACATCGCCAGTCGAATGAACGGAAGAAAATTTGACGGTATTACTTCCAGGAGCTTCGCCCAATCTCATCATCATTCATCTCGTGGATCTGCCGTCATTTTTTTTGAGGAGCATCTTCCAGAAGGCACTATTGTACGCGTTTTTCTCCACCGTGTTTGCGACGTCGGCGAAAGCCGTGGAATCTTCGTCCATGCCTTCCCCAAGTTGATGGTCATTGTAATGTGCGGCGATACGAAGACTAGTAGCGTAGGGGTCAGGTGATGCCCCGATAGCATCTGCCTTGTCGGTGTCAGTGAGCGCCTCCTCAGCTTCGCTGAGAATCGTAGGTGTCGTTCGCTCACAGTCTCTAGCAGGAACAGTGAATAATAGCGATCATGATCCTAGACGCTGCTTGCACTGAATGTCGTGTTGGCTGTTGCCAAGAGCGTGAACTGGGAATCTGTCCACTGCAAGCGAGCGGCATGCATCCGCCAACGTGAGTAGCATGCTCATCTGGCAGTGGAACTGCAGAATCTACTGAAATAAACGGCCGGCCTTGCAATCTCATCTCCAAAACTCTGACGAATCACCGCACCTTATTGCGTTACAAGAGACAGGCTACCCTGCGAAATCGACTGGATAGGCCACTTTCAACAAACTTACTACTTCCGTTAAGCGACTGGCCACTGCCATACTGGTGCAATGAAACCTCATTGCGATCCAACATGACTTGCATTATTCAGAGATAGCTCATACTTTTGTTGAACTTCTTCCTAAGAAACGCTCAGATAGCAGCGTCTACAATTCAAACTTGTATATACCTGAAGAGACACAAGTATTCATGCCACCAC
Source organism: Rhipicephalus microplus (assembly GCF_013339725.1). Classification (NCBI taxonomy): domain Eukaryota; kingdom Metazoa; phylum Arthropoda; class Arachnida; order Ixodida; family Ixodidae; genus Rhipicephalus; species Rhipicephalus microplus. The sequence goes on along the minus strand of NW_023612620.1, from coordinate 9,071 downwards.
TCTCCTAAGAAAAGTCAGCTCACTAGCTGGTCACTCACAGCAGGTAATAATTAGCGACTTTAATGCAAAACACACTGAATGCAGTTACAGCAAATGTGACCGCAGGAAAAATAAATTTGAAAAACGATGATACACATTGGGTTACTCTACTCACGCTTCCTGACTGACCAACCAGGGTTGAAAACAGCGTCAGTCGGAACACATCTTTCCACTTAACACTTGTTAAAAACCCTGATTCAGCTACGTGAGTAACGCTGAACGACACCTACAGAGTGACCATTATCTACTTTTCATTCAGGTATCCACTAAAGGCTGTAAAGAAAAGTATTCACCACATAACACACAAAAAGGGACATCTTTAGATTCCCAAAAACAAGAGCTCTACCACGTCTATCGAGGATCTCCATGAGTGGACTACCGATCTTTGTAAGGATGCTAAACGACCTACTTGAAAAACCCTAATGAAGAGGGATGGCCCCGTCTCGGAATCGAAGCTTGTGCACCTATGGGAAGAACAACCCAGTTTACATCGCCGATGGCTCCGCCCAAAACCCAATAGAAACCTTAAACACCGGACTGGCGCAATTGGCAGGGATATCGAGGATTATTAAAAAAAAACTTCATCAAATCCACTGAAATCAGCTCTGTGTCTGGCTCGATGGTCAGCTAGAAAATAAAAACACATGGCCGCTACTTAAGCTTTTATTATATTGGAATCAGACTTAAAGCTTGCGCGTGACAAAATGCATCAGCTCATTTACAACTATCCGGGCACGAACAAGGATTTGGTGCAAGAAATCAAATCCATGTATGTAAACCTAGAAGTAGACTCATCGGGATGCCAGAATGCTCTTTAAATACTAACCAGGAGCTAGATCAAAACATCACCGAAGCAGAAATACGTGCGATATTGAATAGCGTACGTATGACGGCCGCTGTGAGAGAAGACAAAATTTTAAACTAAATAATCCGTAATCTAAGCGACTAGTCTACTACAGAAATAACTTACCTTTTTAGTAAACACTGCACGTCTTGGACACCAAATGCAAGTTGGAATTATGCTCGTATAATCCTTATTCTTAAGCCCGACAAGACAATAAATCTGGATAATCTTCGGCCCTATTCGCCTCCCTGCTGGTGGGGAAGGTGTTGAAGCACGTTAATTGCATACGACAAACAGCTTATGCGGAGTCGAATGACTTGCTACCCCCTATGATGGTGGCAGTTTGGCAACAGTTATCTCGACAGGATGTAATGTTGTAACTTAAAAATGACATAATCAATCCGAGATACATAGCGGCTACCAGGACCATCATAGCGGCTACTAGGACCATTGGATATCAGTAAAGCATTTGATAATGTCTCTCACGCTCCTGTGCTTGACAACCTGGCCCAAATGAACATAGGTAGTCTCACTTACAATCACATCAGAACTTTCCTGCATAAACGCACGGTCGCGCTAAGATTAGGCGTTGTTAAAAGTGACCAATTCACCCTGGGAACACGCGGTGCTCAACGAGGAGCCTTGTTATTTTAATTTCGTTTTAACATTACCATGCGTGATTCGCCCGAGCTCTTGAATCACATCCCACACATTAGGCACTCACTGTATGCTGATTGCATTACCATATGGACCTGCACAGGCTCAGATGGGCGGAGCATTACAAACAGCAGCATACAATGTACAGGAATACGCACAGAAATCGGGCCTTAGTTGTTTCCTCAAGAAATATGAGCTCTTATTATTAAGAACAGGAGCAAGAAGGACGACCCCTACAATGAAGTGCACTCTGCGATCGATATCATAGTAAATATAAACACTGTCTCTACATTTCCCACAATCAGAGGGTTACGAATGCCCACCCAGCAGAAGACTTATCACGCAGAAGCTCTAAAAAAACTACAGGCCACAGTACAGCAAACTACAAGACTTCTAAGGAGAGTGGCAACTCAAAATCAAAAATTGAAGGAAGAACACTTTTCAAATTATTTCACGCCTTTTTATTCAGTAGGGTGATCTAGTCGTTCGACTACCATCTAAAAAGGAGAGATGTCTAAAACTGAACTCTCTGATAGGACATACATATAAGCGTGCTCGGGGACTTCTTAGGCACCCAAGCACCGAAAAACTATTGCGTTTGAGTATCCACAGTACAGTGGAAGAATTAATCGAAGAGCACCTAACGACCCAAGAAAAAAGACTTTCACGCACTTAGACAGGCTTACAGACACCCGGTCTTCTCGGGCGACTCACTAGTTGCACACTATCAGACAGGGTTATTTTACCAGTGGCAACTCGTGCACACCATAAAGTTAGACCCCTGACCAAAACTATGCTAGCAGGAATACAAGGAGAAAGATAAGGGCAGAAAAACTCATGCAACTTGTTTCATAGCGCAAAAATAACTTATTGAAAATCAGCCCTGTTAAAACAACTTTTATGTTATTTCCCTCGTCCCAACAAAAGCGTTACGATTTCACCCGAAATATACACTGAATACTGCGTCATCACCCCATCAGAGTTCACTACTTTCTAGGTGTCACATTAGACCCTCAACTAAAATATAACATTCACGTGAATTCCGTCATCAAGAACACTGCTTTTGGCATCCGCATACTCATTCGCACAAAGCATTGTTTTCAGCAACACATTTTAAAATCATTTTACTATGCTTTCAATAACAGTCACCTAACCTACTGCATTTCATCCTGGGCCAATACCTACGCCACACACATAGCATCTCTCATTCACCTTCAGAAAAAAAGGTGTCTGAATTATCACACATAGTTCCTAGACAGCATCAGCAGCACCCCTCTTTTGCACTCTCAAAATTTTACCGTTCATTTCTACCTTTCAACTCAAACTAGGTATTTTATTATTCAGAAGCAGAGTCGGTGACATTCCCACTGATATACTTTCACTCACACATCTCCACAATACTAATAACACACGGTTTTCTGAAAATAGTAACCTTCTGCTTCTAAAAGTAAGCACTAACTACGGCAAAATGACAGCCTTGTTTTCTGGAATTTCTTTCTGGAACTCACTACCATCAATTATTAAATCAAGCCCCTCATTACATTATTTCCGGTGGCATCTAAAACAGTTCTTACTAACAACATGCATCACCTGAATATTATATATATATATTATATATATTTATATACATATATATATATATATATATATATATACATATATATGTATCTATACATATATATACATATATATATATTTATTTGCGTGTGGTGTTTCAATACGATTATATGCATTTATTTGTAGGTGTAAAGTTCTGAAGTGACATTGTATAAGTTAGTGATATGTTTGTGTTATGTTGGTCATTTTATCCAATTAGTTATCTCCTGTTTTATCAATTACATGTATATACTTTGAACTACCATAAGTTTCAATAATTCTTTTCATTACGTTGACTTTGTTTTACTCGCTTGCTGTTTTTTCCTTAGTTGCCAATCTTTGTTCTATATTTTTATGCATGAATTCACAGGAGGTCCCCCTGACAGTTTTTACTTTGGGACCTCCTTCTGTATTATATCAACTTTTTACTTGCACTGTATTGTACTGAATAGAGTGCCTCTAAATGCCTAAAAATCTTTCCGGATCGCCAAAACGTACTTCATGTTGACGCTGTTCGACAGGCGAGAGACCGTTATATCGTATGCGCTGTGACCGGCCTTGGGCCACCTATTACTGCAGCCATTGTAACAACAGCCTCCGCCTTAGAGATAGAAGAAGTCCCCATAGCGCTGACCATCTCTGTTAAGGCAGCTATTACATCTTGTCTGATTCTCAAAGGGCCCTCGCGAACTTTATGACGGACAGTGTGTGCCCGATTGCGGCCACATCCTCAAAATACCAACAAAGCGATAAGCTGGTGCGCGTATGGTGCCCGCTCACGTGCGCAATATAGGATTGAGGGTGCTCACCGTGTAGCCCGAGGTTCAATCAACCTAGAGGTAAATATTCAGCACTGTACTTCTCGCAAAAAAGGATTAACACATATAACAAAATTACCGCTTCTTACAGAGGGAACCGCAAAACATGCGCGGCCCCACGTACTGACCTCACAAGAGAACAGGCTACGATCTGGAGGCAAATTTAAATTTTTCCGAGCCCTCATCGGCTGTCTAACATTTACCTAGAGGGCATTCGACCTCACTTCCAACATTACGGCTGCCTGAGGGCTACCCAAAGTAACAATATTTGAGATTGCGAGGGGAACCTTCAACCAAAGACACTACTGCCAGCTTCCCCCTTCGGGGAGTGGAAATCACTCCTCTCGTAGAGTGATCACCGTTCTCAGGCAGAAGCCGTTGCCTCGGCGAAAAACGGTTGTGGAAAACTGCTGGCCACCACCCTCCGCACTGCAGGCAATCTGAAGTCAACGACCTCGTTGTGCCTTTATTAAAGTGTTTCTCTCTAAATCTAAGGCGTTTGTTGTGTTTTTGTGTTTCCACCGTTTTTGTAGGATCTTTTTTGCATACCACATACGTAGAAGCTTACTGTCTGTGCTTTCCAGTCCTTCCGTTTTGGTATGGTCTTAGTTGCGATTTGAATAATTTTGCTTAAGGTTCCCTAGTCATTCACCTAAGTCTTCGATGACATCGCATGCTTCCTTCTCTCTGATTTTTCTAAAGCTATCGCATTCAACCATCCTTAATTGTTTACCTCCGCTTTTACGTGGACCTGCTTTGAACGTGGTTTCAATTATATAGTGGTCACTGCCCATATTTCCTTGTGTATTAAGCCAATAAGGTTCGATGATATTCTTAGTAAACGTGAGGTCAGGAGGCGTGTCTTTGGATACGCTGTTTCCAATCCTAGTTGGGAAAAGGGGGTCGGTTATTAACGTAAGGCCCTCCTGTTGGGCATCGATCCAGAGATTTCTACCTTTGATGTTATAACCCCATGCCGCATGCAACGCGTTGAAATCTCCTACTATAACCAGTGCTTGCTTTTAGTAATGCTGGTCGTTTTTCTAAAAAGTGACCTAAATTTGGTTTTTGTCTAGGGCTGCTATAGACATTTAATATGAATAGACTTTCACCACTCTTCTGCGATGGAACTAACCTCAACAAGAACATGATCGACATCGCAGATTTCTGTATCATGTTCTATCACCGTGAGATTTCTTCGTACGAGGGTTGTTACGGACGTTTTTTTTCATCAGGGGTACCAGAGGATTTGTTATTCGACAATTTAGCCATTCCTCCAGTTTCCTGTAAGGCGATGACGTCTGGTGCCTCCTTTCCGTTTAGGAACTGCTGTAAGTTACCACGTTTCCGGCGATACCCACGACAGTTCCACTGCCAAATTTTATACTGATTACGTCGTGCCACGTCAAAGAACGATCCTTCCCCTGCGATTTAGATTACTTCAGTCGTAGTCGGCCGGTTGTAGTGTTTAGTAGTAGTTTTAACCGGGCCTGCTCCTGTAGACCTCAAATCTGTTTGCGTGTTCTCCACCAGCGTTACTCGATTTTCTATGCTATCTATTCTTTGATTTATTTCTACAAGCTGCAGCTGCAATCCTGCGAATTGTTGTTACATTATCTTAGTAAAGTCTCCGAGCATATTCTCGACTTTCTTTTCGAGGGTTTTTGAGAGGTCTTCATTTTCTACAGGAGATAGATACAGGAGATATGAACAAGTGTTGGGAAAAAGGTAAGATACTCAAGCAATGGAAAACGGCTACAATCATAATGATTCCCAAGCAAGGCAAGAAACTAGATCTTGATAATCTTAGGCCTATTTTCCTTACATCCTGCATGGGAAAGTTATTAGAGCATGTCATCCTAACTCGCCTGTCAAATTATATGGAAGACAATGAGCTCTTTCCTCATACGATGGTAGGCTTCAGAGCGAAACTGTCTACACCGGACATTATGCTTAAGATTAAACACCAAATAATTGATTCGGGTCTCAATACACACGACACAAAGGTAATTGGTTGGCCTAGATCTTAATAAGGCATTCGATCATACATCACATAAAGCTATAGTTGCCAATCTTGAAACGTTAGGGGTAGGAAAAAGAGTATACGATTATATAAAAGACTTTTCAACTGACCAGACTGCAAGAATAATACTAGGCGAAGCAGAATCCCAAGAAGTTTAGTCTGGGCAGCAGAGTTACAACCGCAAGGCTCAGTCCTATCCCCCTTTCTTTTTAACGTGGCAATGATAGGTCTCCCTACCAGACTGAAGGAAATTCCAGGACTCGACCATAGCCTCTATTCAGATGACATTACCTTATGGTAGCAGAGGGTAGTGACGGATACATAGAGGAAACTTTACAAACAGCAGTGAATGTTGTAGAAGAATATGCCACCTATACAGGATTACAATGTTCACCAGAAAAATCGGAACTTCTCTTCTATAACCCGACATGTAGGGGTCGGAAAAGCATCAAGGAAAAACCTAACATTAAAGTCTTTGTTGTAAAAACGCAAATACCTACGGTCGAAAGCATAAGAATTCTGGGACTCCGAATGAGCTCAAACGGGCACAATGGAGAGGCAATTAGAATACTTGGAACCAGTGCGCAGCAAACCATGCGTCTACTTGAACGAATTGCAAACCGGCACTATGGTATGAAGGAAAATAATATGATAAGACTGGTACAGGCTTTTGTCATCAGTCGTATTGTATATGTGATTCCGTACCTCAAACTGCAAGTGGCCGAGAGAGAAAAAATTGACAGAATCATTAGGACGAGTTTTCAAACAGGCGATCGGACTTCCAATTACTACCTCTAAATGATAAATTACTTCAATTAGGGCTTTACAACACATCAGAAGAGCTTATAGAGCTCAAAGAATCGCACAATATGAAAGACTAACGCAGAGTAAAACAGGTAGAGCCATACTAGAGAAACTGGGTATAAATTATGCAAATCAATTTGGCGCCAAAAAGGATATCCTGTATCAAATCAGGAAATGTTAGTAATCTTACCGATTCCAAAAACATGCACTCCGAACATCGAAAAGCAAGGAGAGCTGAAAGAGTGAAAAATATACATAACAACGTAAAAGATTTACCGGAAACACATACGTAGACGCGGCCACATACAAAGGAAATGACAACATGACTATAGCAGTAGTAGACTACAAAGGAAATCATAAGGTCAGCGGCTCGGTGAGAACGAGCTTTGCAGAAGAGTGGAGGAAGCAGCTCTTGCAATGGTCATAGCATCCACCTCGACTTCACTCATTGTTAGCGACTCACAGACGGCTGTGAGAAACTTTGCACGAGGGCGAATATGCCAAATAGCTTTAAGAATATTGGCTGGATGCAAAGATCCACGAACAATAGAAATAGTCTGGGCACCCGCTCACTCCTCCTTGCCCGGCAATGAGGCTGCACACCAGACAGCTCGAGGACTTGCAGACCAAGCCTCTGGATTGCCCTGGTCGAATAAGGAGGACGATGAGAGATTTGAGCGGATGATCACTTACAGAGATATTACGCAGTATACAGGCTAAGCAGGAAATTCATCCTCCCGCACACTCGTCATTGAACAAAGAACAGGCGGTGGCGTGGCGCCTACTTCAGACCCACACGTTTCCTAGTCCGGTAACAATGAACCGCTGCGTGCCGGAACTTCATTCGGACAAGTGTAAATTTTGCCACAACAGGGCGGACTTGAGCCACATTTTATGGGCATGCCCGCAGGCCCCCATGAGAGGCGAATTTCCAGACGGGAGTGGATGGGATGCCACGCTACTCAGCTCTGACTCTCAATTACAAGCCCGCTGTGATACGGCAGGCCGAAGACCGCCGCCAGGGTTCATGGGATCATGGCCGTCGTCTAGGTTTGGTCCTCCCTTCTCTCGCACCTGAAAGGGGAAGAGGACCTTTCTGCTAATTAAATAAAGTTGTTCACCATCATCATCATCTCTAGATCTAGACGTAAAGCGTGCTTTGCTATGAAGTAATCGCTTTGAAGGGGAAGCATCTATTTCACTTCATTCCCAATAATTTATGTGCGCTATCAAACAATGATACAACTCTTCGGTTTAGACGTAATTGTGCTCGGTCAGGATTCTGACCGCATTGAAGGTGAAGCATCTTTTTCGCTTACGCCTATTATTTTTGTGCGCTGGTAAACAATGATGCAATTCTTCGAATTTATTTTATTTTAAGAGCTTGGTTGGCGAGCTGCTATTGCCCAAACCTTGCCCCGTGGCGGCTCCCCGCACGTGCAGCAGTGTTGTAAATGTACTTTTTGCCGGTAGCCACGCAAGGTCACTGCTTCGGTCACTTCTCCGGTAATTCCAACAATCTTCCCTGGATGGTGCGCAGTCCCCAAGTCATCAATATCCGAGGGCCCGCGCTTGCGTACTCGTGTCGACGACCGCATTGTTCTCGTCGTTTCATAGACATGGCAGCACGTAACAATTTGTTACGATGAGCGTCATTCACGGTATCGATATCCCCCGAAGCCCACTCACCTGCTAGCTATCAACCCCGTGGAAGAGAGACATAGCTGCACGTCTGCTATTTATGCGTGTTAGGCATTTGATTCATGGCAGCGGCCAGTATGGTATAAATGGGCTGGTGGTTAAAGTGCCGATCAATGTAACCAAAACTGTGCACTGCCGACCACGGAACGCTGCCTTCGATGTGCACATCATGTGCCGGCTCGCTAACAAGCCTTCCTATAGAAATCACCTCGCCAACAAATACAACCTGCGCCTCCGAGCAAGCTCCCCTAAGTTCATTCACTTTACTGTTATGGAGGTGCTTTTTTGCTATTTTTGGGCCTCCAACATTAAAAAAAAACTATATTGCATTTTCAAATTACTGTCGTAGTTAAGTACCATGCTATCATGTTAACGACGCACGAAAATGTCACGCATGTTCGTTAACGTGCTTCGTGTAAATGATTAGGCTACGTTTTAGATTTTGGTTCCATATTACTCAAGTCTGGTTCAAACTTATGCACACCTAATAGCAAGGAGCCGATTACGAATTTGAATTGACTCAAAAACAAATGTGCCATGTGAAAAAGAGGACTTCGGTAAAACTTACCAATAAACCTTTGCGCTGTTT
>NW_023612619.1:0-59401 GCF_013339725.1 Rhipicephalus microplus | reverse complement strand
CGCTAACAAGCCTTCCTATAGAAATCACCTCGCCAACAAATACAACCTGCGCCTCCGAGCAAGCTCCCCTAAGTTCATTCACTTTACTGTTATGGAGGTGCTTTTTTGCTATTTTTGGGCCTCCAACATTAAAAAAAAACTATATTGCATTTTCAAATTACTGTCGTAGTTAAGTACCATGCTATCATGTTAACGACGCACGAAAATGTCACGCATGTTCGTTAACGTGCTTCGTGTAAATGATTAGGCTACGTTTTAGATTTTGGTTCCATATTACTCAAGTCTGGTTCAAACTTATGCACACCTAATAGCAAGGAGCCGATTACGAATTTGAATTGACTCAAAAACAAATGTGCCATGTGAAAAAGAGGACTTCGGTAAAACTTACCAATAAACCTTTGCGCTGTTTTGTGAGATTTTGAGTTATAGGGTGCTTGTGACACAAATGCTTCGCTGAACTATCTTTGATGATATGCTGCCGAATTGAACAGGAAGCTCGTGCGAATCGGGTTTTTTCATATCCACAACTGCTAAAGTTCCTCTAATCTCCAAGTGTGCGTTGTCCATTTGTGAAAAAGTTCGGGTCAGTTCAATAAATTGGAGTCTATCACACGCTTTAGGCGCAGGAGCACCGCCTACATCCGCGGCCACGTAGGACAGGCACAGACGTAGCCGCACGCCATTTATCCGCGGCTGGTTAGGCGCACACGTCTGACAAAACACCGTGGTGCTGGTTCCCGTCTTCTGACGCCCGCAATGATGGTAGGGAATAATGGTGGTAGCATCCAGGAAGTCGACGACTTTGATGTCACCCGCCGCACGGTTCCAGGGTAGCTCGTAGCTGCGGCATCGTCTTACGCCTTGACACCTGGGACCATCGGCAGACCATGGGGTTCCAGCCTGGGACACGAAGGCGTACGCGGCTGGGAGGCTGCAGTAGTGAGCCAGCGATAGCTTCAAAGCGCGTATGCTTTGGCATGTTTTGTCATTGATGTTCACTTTCAAAGCAAACAAGAACAATCACGGGGAAAAAATCACGCCGACATGTTTTTCCCGTCCTTGTTCTTATGGTGTGCTATGAAAAAATAAAAAGTGGGAGCTGTTTTAAAACTGGAGAGGGGGGATATTAGGGTTGAGTAGTAAAACGTAAACATGGTGTCCATACACGGGAATATATGCATCTATCTATCTATCTATCTATCTATCTATATATTTATCTACCTATCTTTCTCTATCTATCTATCTATCTATCTATCTGTCTGTCTGTCCCTCTGTCTGTCTTTCTGTCTATCTTTTATAAAAATTGCAAGTATGCGTGGAACTTCCCCTTGGGCGAGACAGCTTAGAATAAGGCATAACATTAGAAGTAGTACTGATACTAAACTTTGAAGGCGACACAAGTTGTGAGATGAGTTTTGTAGACACTGGCACGTAACCCACAAAATCATAAAGGCAAATGAGAATTATTGGGGTCATACGCGCAAAAACCACAACGTGATAACCGCTTATTTTCGGGACCACGATAATATAACATCGTTGGTCGCCCATAGTTCACGGAGCTTTTCCAACGCTGTAGTGGAAAGGCCCCGCAAAATTTAAACGTCTGATGTCCTTCGGCGTGCACGGGTCTCTAGCATTTCACATTCACAAAAATGCGCAGATGGATTTCAATCCCGTGTCCTCGGGATCAGCAGTTGAGCACCATATATCAACTGGACCGCCGTTTTGTGTGGGAAATATAGCGTTGAAAAAAACTGATATCCAATGTAAAGTTTACGTCACGCAAACAAGTGTGAGACAGTTCTTTGGGACATCGACGGGGCTCCAAGTAGGAAGCAGGACATGAATACGAGGGTGGCAAATATAGTAGACAGCTTCTCCGCTACGAGACGCCATAATCGATAGGGTCTCCACACGGCGTCCCTCGTATTCCGTTTTTTGAACGTCGAACCTTAACAATTCATTAACCAACAATCACCTACAACACGTTTATGTGGGGGCTGCCTTCTCGTTGCATGCTGCTGCAGCTTCTGCAGCAGTTTTATCGCACCGCACACATGCACGCAATGCCGGCCGTGGCACGGCTTTTTATAGTCACGTGACCTAGCTTTGCTTACAAGAGAAAAAGACAGAAAAAAGAAGACGCCAATAGTTTTGCGTCAGTGCTGTCGCAGACGCAAAGCTGCAGACCGCTGGCTTGGCCCATTTGTTGAATTCCTCGATGTGAACCGATTGGCTGTCGAAACACTCTGGTTGACTCGATTACTATGACGTCTTCCTTTCATTCAAAAGCATTGGAAAGATTGGGAGATCAACCAGTCGTTGGAGGGGATTGTCAGGGCAGCAAAGCTTCAAACATAGTATCACTACGTCTCTCTTTGCAGTTACTAGAAGAACTGTGTGTATCAATGGTTCACTTAATATCTTTTCATTTGCTAGCGTCAGTTACTAGTTAGGTAGTAAATATTGTGTCAATTGGTTACTACTGAAAATTCAGTAGGCCTACACAAGAGTGTAGCTTTCGCATGCCACATTCGCTCTTGACGATGCAATGCAATCTGGTTTGTCAGAATGTCTGTTGCTTCTGAAATTCATAAATACCTGCACCAGTGGTCCACGTGTTCTCTCCATGTTTCCCATGACCAGAAAGTACACGAAGGCCGTGCGAAGGTCAGTGTGGTGAAGGCCAGGACGACCCTCCGTCCGGAACCGGACATGACCGATGGATGTGCGTGTTGTCCAGCCGCAACGAGAGCCCAAAGGTACCGCTGGCCATGCTCGTGGTGAAGGCAGTCCGTCGTCGGCTGGCCGGCTTCCTTCGGCCAACCAAGATGGCGGTGACGTTCGAGATGACGTCATCTGGATAGAAGGAGGTCCCGTTGTCAACTCTTTGCCTCCAAGCTCCCCTGGGCGGTCTCCCAATAGCCTGGAGAGGACGGACGATGGAACTGAAGACAAAGCTTAACATGCCTGATCAAATGTGAAAATGGACCATCAGCCACAACACGTGTGATGCGAAAAATTAAATCGAGGTGTGGACCGTCACCTATGGCGTTGCATATCGCTGAAATTGGCGACGTCTTCACGACGGTCCACCGATATCACTTGACATTTATATTTGGACAAGCGAGTTGATCTTGGAGGTAACGAAAGACCAAGTTGAGTTGCAGAAAGTTTGCAATGCCTCTCATACTTGAGTGCAATGTTAAAACCACCTTACGTGCAGTAAGCTTTTGAAGGGAGAGGCGAGAATCGATGCAATAAACTGATGCGAAGGAAGATAAAGGCTAGCCTTCAAGATCTTTAGGAGAAGCATAGATCCTTATAATTTTCTTAATGACGCGCTTACAAGCTGTATAAAAAATGGCATTTTTCACGTTCACAACTTACCAATTAAATTAAAGAAACTTACCGCTATCCATCCTTCTCGAAAACACGGCGTCGCGGTGCTCGGATGGATCGAGGACGAAAGCGACGACTGTGACCTGGCGTTCCTCCTGTGACGGTGGACGGCTCGAACGCTTCGTAGCCGCCTTGCGTCGGTGACGGCCGAACCGAGCGATGCGGTGTCGCCGCGGTCGAAGCAGGATGTCGTCGTGGTGCACGGCGCATGGCTCCCGAGCCTTCCAATGTTGATGCGAAGAAATGCGTCGGCGTGGCAGGATGTTCAAGGCTGAGGTCCTAAGGTCCTAAAAGCTTCTTCTGAGGAGCTACGCACCGCCACGTCCGAACGGCGAAATCGGGGAACTTCTTCTTCGGCTCGTGCGCCGCGTGCCTTCTTTGGCCATGATGATATCTTCAGCAAAAAAGATGTCGAGAACGCAGTTAATTGGTTATTTCTTTCTATCCTGTCTGTGGAGCACTCCATAAAAGAACAATCATAGCACCTCTTTGAACCTTGGCATGGAAAGTAGCAGAACCTGTTTCGTCTTTCTTTAGGGTCACTCTTCTGGGATACAGTCACAGGGATATTTGTTTATCATTGAGGAATTCAGTCAGTCTCACCCATTCATCAGATGTCACGAACCCATGCACTACCTCTCGTTCTCATACGCGCACAACCAAGCCGTCACAAGCGCGCAGACGCTCTGAATCAGTGGCGTAAATCACAAAGTGTAAAAGGTGTCAAGAACCCCTTGTGCTTAGGCTGTGGGAGACGCCACTTGCGAGTGTCTCCCCTAGAGATTCCTCCTAAGGTCGAAGCTCTTTAGTCTGAAATTGAACGTCAAGCGTAACCGGCAAAAGAAGAAGAAAACGAGAAAAAAATGGCCCCGTATCTGCATGTTAATCTGCAGATGTCGTCGAAAGACGAAAGTCTTGTGTGTGCAGAGAGTGAACAAAACATTTATTTGATATTTTGCGCAAGAAATGCGGGGAATGGTATCTGGAGGCGCTGCGTTAGAGTGCCTCGAGCGTTTAGCGGAGGCGAATGAGCGCATCAAGTCACGTCACAAGTGAGACATCAGTGCGTTCTGGCAGCTTTCTTTGAAAACGAAGCGCGTGGCTTTGAGACGGGTCTGCGCGCCCGTCTCAGAGGTGTTAATGTGTAGAACGCAAGGCGACGAGTAGGTGCTACCACCGTCTCGTCTTAGCAAAAGCATTCGAAACACTCGCATTTTCGTGCAAGCGTTGCATGGTCAGCGCAGCGTGATAAGCGCTACGGTCGTCAGAGTTACTTACGTGTGCCTTTTCTAGTAAAAGGCGAACATGCTGAATGCATACGTGTTGTTATGGTGCCCCAGACATGCGCAATAATTGTTTTTAATATACAATCACACAAGTATGAACGCTAAATCTTGAGCAACATTGGTGGGCGCTGCGGATGGGGTCGGTCGTTTCAAATACCCGGTGCCGTTAAGAGTGGGCAATCAGACAAATGTAGAGACAGACAGACGGACGGACAGACAGACAGACAGACAGACAGACAGACAGACAGACAGACAGACACAGACAGACAGACAGACAGACAGCCAGACAGACAGACGAAAATTTTGCGTCCTCAGTTTCTCGAACATATCTTCCAGGGAGAGCGCTGCCCTTTTTTTTAAAAACAAATCTGTTGTGTTCTGGGTTTTCGGTTTCGGAATGACATGTGAGGATGCCAGGGGGCGCCGCTCTGGCATCCAGGATTTCAAGGCGACTGTAAAATAAAACCAGTGTGCGTTGGGTAACCGTTGAGTGCGGTTGTTGTTCTTCTCTTCGGCGCTTCGCGCCAACCCGCGTGTTCGGGCTGGTCGGCGTCCCCGCCGGCCGCGTACGTCTCCGTCGGCCGTCTTCTTCTTCTGCTTCGTCGGGACCAGCCAGCCCCCAACACAGCAATGGCAACGAGGATGGGATTTGCATATGGACTGAAAATGTCCGAATTTTCCGCAAGCAAGACAAGTGCGGTTTCTCGCAGGACACTGCGCAAAATTGGCTAAGTGCCGAGCCGATCCGCAACGAAAGCAATGCGCGGTTGCGCTTGGAAAAGAAAATTGCGAACGCGAGTTAGGAGCTCGGTGCTGTTCCTCAAAACCAGAATTTGGCGGAATGGGGTCGCCATATTGCCGGCTTCCTCGCCCCCGCGACGCAGAGAGGCGGCCATGTTGACCGCCACGGAAGGACTGTGCAGGCGGGCGTCCATGTTGGCCGCCGCGCCGAGACGAAGATGAAGGTCTTGTTGGTTATTATGCCAAGTTTGTTCCTCACTATGCTGATGTTGTTGAACCACTGCGTACTCTACTTCGCAAGCACAGCCTTTTAACTGGTCAGCTGAAGCTGAGCAGAGCTTCATTCGAGTTAAGTCAAGACTGGCCTCAAAGCCAGCTGTTGGTATTTTCAATGAGAAGATTCCAATCGTCATCACGACGGATGCGTCCAATGTTGAACTGGGAGCAGTGTTTCAACAACTCAGAGGTGATCAGCTGATCACTATAGCTTTTGAATCTCGTACATTGACCCCTGCTGACCGCAGATATTCAGTAGGAGAGCGTGAAGCTTTCGCGTGTTTTTTTGTCTCTGAGAAATGGCATGTTTACTTGTGGGGCCGGCACTTCACATTAGGTACAGGTCACCAGGCACTAGTTGCTCGTCTTTCTGCAGAATCCGAAGGCCGCCGCCCCATTCGCATTTCCCGTTGGTGTGCCAAACTCATGTATTATAATTTCAGTGTTCAATATTGCAAAGATTCTAATAACGTCGTTGACGCACTGTCACGCCTTCCTCTTCAGATACAGGTTACTGAAAAGCGGGATGAAGAGGTTGTTTCATTAGTTACTTCCTGCATTACTAAAGCTGAGATTCAGGCAGCTACAGCTGCAGATTCCACTTTGTCTCAAGTTCTCAAATATTTACGTGAAGGATGGCCTTTCAATTGTGCTCTTGCTTCTGAATTCTTGCCTTACTTCGCAGTTCGACAGGAACTGTCTTGTGTCGAGTACTTGCTTTTCCGCAATGAACGCGTAATTCCCCCTGCTTCTTTCCGTAACAAACTAATACAGCTTGCCAATGAGGCCCATTCAGGCATTGTCCGCACCAAAGAGAATCTCCGAGACAGGTACTCGTGGCCAGCCTTAGACAAACAGGTGGAGCATGCAGTGTACAACTGTCATATATCTCAGGCAGCTGACAAGTCTGCCAAACCTGCATTTTCTCCGTTGCAGCCAGTTCAGTGGCCTGATCGACCTTGGCAGAAGCTCGGCATGGACATCAGCGGTCCTTTGCATAATAATCCGCAAAATGCCTGGTTCATCGTTTCTCTCATCGACTACCATTCCAAATTGCCAGAGCTTTGTTTCCCACATACGGTTACTTCTGAGGTCATCATTGAGTTTGTGTCTTCAATCTTCAGCCAGGAAGGTTTTCCTGATGCCATAGTTACGGACAATGGTCCACAGTTTCAGTCCCAACATTTCGAGGCTTTTCTTTCACAACGAGGAATTCAGCACTTGAGGTCATCAGTTTTCTATCCCTAATCAAATGGGCAAATCGAGCGCTTTAATCGCGTTCTGAAGGAACATATCCAGATCACCCAATTAGAGCACCGTCCCCTCAAGCAAGTCTTGACTGAATGTTTAGCTTCGTACAGGTTCACACCACAAGGCACCACTGGAGTGTCTCCTGCTCAACTTCTCCACGGTAGGCAACCGCGAGTTGCTCTCGACATAGTCTCTTTGCCTCGTAACATAGCAGTGTCTTCTGCTGATCAAATCCATACCAGGGTTTTTCTCATCAACAAGCAATGAAAAAGTATGTCGACACCCGTCGATGTGCAAAGCAGTCCAAAGTTCGCACTGGTGATCTAGTCAAGGTTCGTGTGCCAGGCAAGCGCCCCAAGTATCAGGGTTCCTTACAAAGTCTTGGGCCAGGTTAGCCCCACTTCTTTTCGCTTAAGTGATGGTAACATCTGGAATGCTTCGCGCCTTGTTATTTTTCATACGGGTCGCCTTCAACACCTAAAAGTCTTCCCCATCATGTTTCGTCCACGCCTTTCAATTATGCATCAGACTGTTACATGTGGCCTCCATGTACAGGCATTTCTTCTTCAAGGGGCGACGAGTTACCAGTCGGCGTCGTTGGTTCAAGTACACCAAGTCTTACGGTTCACTTCGAACCTTCAAATACGGCTGAGACCGTTGAACCGGACTCCGGCCCGCAAAATTTTTCCGAAGCTCATGCTGCGAGCTCTGATGAGACCGCGAATTTTAACGCTCGTTCAGAGCTTCACAATCTTCTACTGCTCTTGATGTGTCACATCAGAGCACAAGTGACCAAGGTGCAGAGACACCTGATTCTACACCCAAAAGGGCCCGCCCTAAGCGGAAGTGGCAGAAGCCGCGTCGGTTCGAAGACTACGTGATGTAGAACTCTTGTTCATTACTGTTCGTGAACATATTGTTCTGTGCAAAGGTCCAATGCATCCAAATCAATATTGTACTGAGTTGTGTACATTTTTTTCTGTGCATTTTCAGGACTCATAGTGTGTGAGTTCGGTGTGCCGTGCTCTGAATTTTCATGTGTTCTAACGTACATACCTTGTATAATACGTTGGTATCGATCATGTATAAATATAAACAGTGTATAGGTGAGCTTCTTTCGAGGAAGGGATGATTGTTGTGTTCTGGGTTGTCGGTTTCTGTTTCAGAATGACATGTGAGGATGCCAGGGGGCGCCGCTCTGGCATCCAGGATTTCAAGGCGACTGTAAAATAAAACCAGTGTGCGTTGGGTAAACGTGGAGTGCGGTTGTTGTTCTTCTCTTCGGCGCTTCTCTTCGCCAACCCGCGTGTTCGTGCTGGTCGGCGTCCTCGCCGGCCACGTACGTCGCCGTCGGCCGTCTTCTTCTTCTCCTTCGTCGGGAACAGCCAGCCCCCAACACAGTAAAATCATCATCATTAACGTCGGCACGCGCCGCGCGCGAGCCCAGAAGAAGCTCTTTGATTTTACCGCTTGGACGTGGCTGCGCATCGCTCCACCGAAAAAAAATCCGCTCAGTGGTCCCCCTTCGGCCTCCAGCACCCAGCCAAACAAGGCCGCCCTGTCGTCTCAACATGGCCAACGCCGAAGATGGGCGCCGTAAGCCCTCAGACATGGCGCAGCCGTCGCCACTGTCTCCGCTGTCACCGAGTGAGCTGCGTGACGAGGCGTCCGAGACGTCGAGCAGTGAAGAACAACACCTGGCCGTCGTCGTCCCCTTCGCCCGACGGCCGTCGGAGTCTACGTCGACGTCGTTCCCGCAGTACCCGCCAGAGGATCAGCAGGAAGAGCTCAGGACATCCGTCGGCGAAGATGAGACGCGATCTGCATCAGTCCTGCCAGCCTCCACTCCGTTGTCCCCGCTGTCGGTCGGAGTATTGCAGGAGGCGGCTCAGACGACGCTGACCACCGGCATGGCGACGGTGACCGCGCACGCGGTCAGCACCACCATCGAGCCCTCGTCGCCGCTGGACCACGTTCTCATCATTGGCCACGGCCGGTTTCCAGAGGATTGTCCTGGTCTGCACCACACTGGCATTCTTCACGACCATCGTGCACGCTATGGCCTCGACGACGTTAGCGAGATCCGTGGACCACTGGTGCAGGTACCTCAAGCTTTTCATAGGCGAGCACACTATAGCTGAAGGGAGGTTGTGTAGAGGAGCAGTACCGTGGTGGGGCGCGCGCCCTCTTATTGATAATAATGACCACCCCCTCAAAGAGGACGCTAATTCTGACCTACCATATCTTTCACGTAACTTATTAAGGCTCAGAGTTATGGCCACGCACGTTTTTCGATGATAACGATTACCAAGAATCGCTGATGTTGCATTTCACTATCTCTTTACACGCCACCTGAAAGGCGGGGACCAAGGGCAAGCCTTCGTGAGAGGCACGTGATCCCTTCATTTTCAATTTTGCATCGACTGGAAAGCTGGTTCTCTTTTAGAAAACCAGCTCCCCAGTGTTACTGCAACATATTTCTTACTGCAATATATTTATAGTACTCAGCGCTCTTTTCTTTGCGTCAACGCCGTCCTTTCTTTTTCTCATTTGCTCTTTCCCTGTCCTGTGTTTCAAGTGCTGCGCTGTTGACAAGGACTATAGGGAGCCGGGGAGAGCTTCTTGCGCACACTAATGACGCTTTTTCCAGCAAATTACAATCTGATACGATATATCGCATTGCACTGTGTCGCGCGAATGTGGCATGCAAGACGACACCGAAAGAGATCCATCTGCGCAAGACGTCTGCGGAAAAGATCTACTCTTCTGGATCAGATGGTTACCCCCGTTGATATATGATAATGTTGGCATTGAGCATAATTCACTAACTAATAAATTATCTGCAGAAGGATAACTCGCTTGGCAGAAAACTATCCTACTAAGCTATAGAGAAATAGACATAAAGAACGGACACTTCCGTAGAGCCCTGCGGCCAAGCTACTGCGCTGCTTTCAGCCCCACGAGTGGCTTGTCAGACCCGATAAACACTTGAGCATTAATAAAATAAATTTTTTTTCTTTTCCATGGTGGGTTTGAAATCGTACCCTCATGCTCTGAAAGCGAGTATCTTTACCACTAAACTACACATCCTTTTTTCTTTCTTTATTGCTTGTGTACATAGCAAAAACATGAACAAAAAAGAGGTAAAAAGCGTCAAACATAACAGTCTTTTTAAAATTCCTTCATCTGTAAAAGGCTTTCTAATTGATGAAGCCATTCGGGCACCTTTTGTAGAACATTTGGTGATTCCACGAATGAACAGACAGATTGAAAGTAGCATTGCCGAACCGGACGTGCATTAACATCAGCAATGCGCACCTCCATTCTAGATTGCCATATACCGTGCAGGCCCAGTAAAGTAACTGGGTCGAAAGGTATTTCTTCTTCACTTGATACTGGTACGTCATCAAAAAGCAGATCCTTTTTAAAGTCCTTTGGAGAACATCCCAGAAAAATACAGCACCCCAGCAGTCTCAAAAAACACGTTCGATTGTTTCCAGCACTTTGCAGAGAAGGCAATCAACATTTCAAGGAACGAATAAGCCTTTTTCTTGCATCCATGCTTTCATGGGCAAGGTCCCAGTGTGCAATTAAAAGAAAAAGGATTTCGCTCCAGGTGACACCTCTATTTTTTTTACACGGCTTAAGACAATATGACCTGGGCCTACACGGTATGATGTTCCACATAGGGGAACAAGAAGAGCTGTTTCTACTAGATTTCTGTATCACTTTTTGCGCGAAACCGTGCTGAGGTATCCCACTGAAAAGCGCGTTTTTTGAAAGAGGCATGAATCAACAACTTCATTTAGAGAACCTCCATTGCGTGCTTTCATGTGACCAGGTGCTACCACAAATTCTGGCAACCGCCTTCTATGCCTAAGCTGTATAACAGCACGTGTTAATGGGTCTCGATTATTGCGGGAAAAAAATAAACCGGTTAACTGACTGATGAAGGCACAAATGACACAGACCAAGTCCACCACAGAGAACCCGTCTGAATAAGCCACTAAGCTACACACCCGTACTTCCGTAAAGGGAATGTATGTACAGTACATCTAAACCACTTAAATATGCCTCTTTGTGCAAAACAAATTTGTGCTCTGCACAAGGCTCACGTGCAAGGCCCTTTACATTGAGCTATTGCTGCAGCCCACCACAAGAGTACGCCTTTGTATCCGAGGCTACCTGGAAGAAAGTCGGCATCCCAGAACACCGAGACGGCTCCGTGGTACGTCGCAGCCAGTGCCACCGGTACGACCCCCCGTTCGGCCTTTTGTCGGACGAGGCCGGCCACGATGCCTCCACGGACAACCGAAGCGTGATACCCTGCGACGCTGGCTGGCACTTTGAGACGGGACCCATCTCGGACGGTCCCGATTACCACGGGCACTCCGGAAAACTCGACTTCAAACATCCGCACTCCATTGTGGTCGAGTGGAACCTGGTGTGCGGTCGTAAATGGATCGTGTCCGCACTCAGGGCTGCCTATACGGCTGGTGGGTTCGCTGGCGCTCCGGTGAGTCGCCTTCACGATGGCCCTAAATTCGAGTCGACTCGCTAGAGTTCTTGTTTATATACCGAAGTTTGAAGCTAAGCTGCTACGAATAGAGACGGACGTAAAAATGCTCGTAGACAAACGACTGTCTGGCTATTTCTTTCTGTGTATCGGTCCATCTACGGATTATATGCCAACAAATCCAAGGAGGCAATTATTGAAAGACATGTATGTACACCCAACAGCAAGCGTTTGCGGGATGGTGGATCCACGACAAATGTGAATTTCTGCTTTATTGTTCGTAATGAAGCTGGTGACTGTATAGGTTGGAATGCCAAGTGCAGTGTGGAACATTTATTTGAATATTATGATCCCAGAGAAAGTGGGAATTTAGCATTGTCAAAAATTTAGCGTCCCACAATCTTTTCCTGTTGGGCGTACACTCTACGACTGTTACAAGCTGCCACTCCAGCGTCGCCAGCGCGAAGTCGGCGACAGGAATGACAGCAGGTTAGTTCGTTCCGTACGCAAGCACAGACAGTGGAGAGATTAGAGACGTGAGAACACAAAACAAACTATACTCTAGTGATATTGCAGCACACGGGATCTAGTACAACACTTCAATACAACTAACAAAATACATCAACACTTGATATAACAAAAATACATATAAAGAACAAATATCAGCTTACGAGAGGAAACTATTACAAACTACGCAAACTAACAACAATAGAACTACGGAGGAAAAAGTTGGAAGATATAAACAGGTGAAGGCATACGTGTGATGACCGGCAGCGTTGCGTCCCCGACGATCGGATGCGAGAAGTCGAAGAGAGTTCTGGCATGACTGCGATGTCGGCGGTGTTGAAACGCTGGTGGCTCCGGGAGGCTAGTGCTTGAAGGTGACCTCGGGCAGGTTGAGCTAACTCGAGGCGAAGTCCCGATGTCTACGTTGCAGGCGTTAATATCGCGTCACAACTAGACGAATGGCTAAGTTTATGTAGCCAGCCTATACAGAGCCACACTAAAAACTTCTAGAAGAGATACTTGTTGATCTGTTTCTAAACCATGTTGGTCAGCGACTAGTCTGCCTAGCAGGGCAAAATCCTGCGCTTAAATTTCCCTCGTGTCCCCTCGCTCTCTTCCTTGGGGACAAGAGACCTCTACATGTGTCCAATCATGCGCGTTTCATTGTGGGAAACTCCGCCCCAAAAATATATTGACCCCACCCCTTTTTAATTAGGAGAGGGCCCTCAACTAGCGAGAGTGACAACCTGTTGGGGTGCTGTCATACGGCTTGGCCCCAGAAGTTTTCCCGTGGGAACGGTCAGACTGTTTGGCTCTCAGCCGGTGCGTCCTGTAGTATAAACCTTTTTCGGGATACATCGCGGCCTTCCACGACCCTGCAGACGCCGCCGTAGGTACAAAGGATGAAACGTCGGCGGCGATGTTCGAAGAAGAACCCCCCATTCTGCTCTTCCCGGCTCTTTTCACGCGCCCGCGATTCCCACGGTCAGCGGAGTAGTACGGCGCCCGTTAATTGCCGTGACGCCGGGTCGCAAAGATGGCGGTCCGTGACATTCCCCCCACTTTCAGAATGTTATTCATAACATTTGCTTACACGGAGGGGAATTTTTCGACAACAAGGAACAAACACCACCAACAAGGGAGACATGAGAACTGTCCCTCTCATACACAACATAAATAGGCAGAGTGCATCAAAGTAACAACAAAAGGGAAAAAACAATTGTTAGGGTACAAGCTTCAGTTACATGCAACAATGTCAATGCGCCATACAAACAAGAAAAAGAAATAGCTAGGTACGGCCGCCATCAATACGGAATACACTGCACGAATGTATACTACGAAACAAAACGGAACAGGTGCGCTCCTCTACTATAGTGAAATCCTTCAATGTGCATTACAACATGTAAAAACAACCAATGCACCAAGCAAAAAGAAAATAACTCAAAATACACTTCTTATACAATGAAATACGCACATACAAACAGAAAACAAACGACGAAAGGCTTAAAAAAGTAACATGCTCCCCAGACCTCACGAACTATATCCGGCTCAAGTAATCGGCTCCCACGTTTTTGCTACCCTTAATATGCGTAATGGTGAACTGGTACTCTTGGAGTAGTAAAGTCCATCGAAGTACTCCAGCGTTCAGCTGATTTGCCTTTTGGATATAACTCAGATGCTGGTCGTCTGTCTGGACACAAAAATGTACTCCATATAAGTACATGGAGAATTTCTGAATTCCCCATACCAACGCGAGACATTCGCGTTCGATGGTACTATAGGAAGCCTTCCGTGGAAGCAGCTTTCGGCTGGCATAAGCAGTGGGGTGGAGCTTGCCTTCGTGGGCCTGCTTGAGCACGGCTCCGAGACTTGTGTCCGATGCGTCCGTTCGAAGTACGAATGGTTGGTGCAAATTTGGTAGCCGTAGTATCGGCTCCGTAGAGACATGTTGTTTGAGACTTCGAAAAGCCTCCTCGTGGGCTGCTGTCCCTCTCCTCGTATCTTTTCAGTAAGTTGGCGTGGAAGATTTTTCTGCCGCCAGCCGTGTCTACGATGTAGTCAGCTTCACCTTTCTTTTCCCGGACTTCAAAACGGCCCTGGATTTCAAAAGGGTTTGGACTTTTGGCTGTATGACATCATTCGTACAAAAAAAGTGGCGGATCCCCCTAAATAGGAATCGGTATAACACGAAAGTGAAACGTGTTTTTACCAAGGTAGTTGAGCGTTTACTGTGCATTGTTTCAGCAAACGCAACAAATTTCAAAGTCACGTTGAAAACGGCGGGCAGCTCTAAACTTGCAGCAGACAGCTCACGCAGAATACACGCACCACATTAGCATACATAGAACGAGCGTGGACTAACAATTGTCACAGCTTGACAATTGCAAAGCGCTCTGTTCAACAGAAAGAGGCGGGAAACGTGCGCACAAGTATACGCAGGACAAGCACGAACAACTGCCACAATTCTTCCTGCGTCGTGTGTCAGCAGCGTGCTCCTTTCATACACGCAGCCGCGGCAGCGTGTGAAGTGACCTTCGTCACCTCCCGAATTAAGTGTCCCATAAGCGCGCGTGCTGGAGAGACTCCGCTCCGTGGAAGCGACAGATTTTAAAGTGCGCCCAACGCGAGCCCGTCCCGCCATCTCGTCACTGATAACGAAAACGCACTAATGTTTCGAAGCTTTGAGGACTGCCAAATGGTGTATGGTGTTTATAAATGACTTGCCATTAGCACTCCAGCCAAGGTACACTTTGTGCCGTAGTGGTTAGCACCGGGAGCTGAAATCGATAGGTTGCTGAATCGATTACGCGCGACGAATGCTGGCTCCTAGGTTTCTTCTTTCCAATCTGCTAGTATATATTCTTCAACGTCACTTCCGTGACGGAAGTACGTCAGCGGAGGCGTGGTGGACACCGGCATAAAGCAACACCACCTAGACTATTCACAAGGGCCCTCCAGGGAGAGCGTGACGTCACGCTAGTTGCCCACCTGCACACCGGCCGTCGTCGCCACTCGTTCTCGTTATATCTGCTGTGGGCACTATTGAAAGCTGGTGTTCCTTTTTTTTCGTTCTTTTTTGTTCCTGCGCGGTCTGCATTTGTTTACGCCTGCCTTTACACTTTAGTGATCAAACTGTAATAGTCAGAAATGCATTTGTAGAAGTGGTTTTATTAGGACGAAAGGCTAAAACCATCCTACCTCATTTCTTGTTCAAGGTTTTGATTTTTCTGTCAGCTGCCTTTTTTGTGCGGTGCTTTGGATGGTGTCATTTCGAAGTCTACAAAAGTTGTTCAGAGCGACATTTGTTGCAACACGCACTACATGCCGCACGATAGTCTCAGATGTATGGCCATTTTCACAAGTCTCTAGCTCAACATCTCCTAGCAGTGGTGTGATAATGGTGCTTACAATGCCACGTTGGTTGTTCGACGCGAGAAACGCCTTTGCATTTTCTCCTCTGGTGAGCTTTTTGACAACAAGCGTTGTCACCAGCACCATGTGCACAGTACATGGCTGCGGAAACTTTAAGCTTCCTCTTAACAAGTTGTCAATCATTGTGTTACCTTCCACATCTATGTTCCTGCTCTCCAGGACGAGCACGCTGATGCAAAATGCGCATGACAGCTTCTTCAGAGCTGAATGAGCACAATATCCCGCGATATAAGCAACGACCTCCATGTCGTGCTTTGGGTATGTTGCGATACTTCTGTGTCACTTTCGCTGCTGATGTCTGGCTGCGGAAGCATCAGCAGCTTTTGCAGACGAATTTTCTTTTCGGACTCCAGAAGCTGCCTCACGGAAACATGATATTGTGCACCAGCAAGCTGACGGTAGCGACCGAAGCGATCTTCAACAGTGTCAGTTTGAAATTTTCCCAGCAAGACATACTTGAACTTCAGTTCTTCTAAACTGTACCGCGACAGCTCAACAAGGGAGTAGCAAGTGAGCCTCAACGCAGAGTATGTTTCCCTTGTCAAGCAGCCACGGCTCATGTTGACGCTGCTCCAAGCATCCAGCGAGTCTACCATACCACTCACTGGATTTTTAAGGGTGTCGTTCAGTCG
The DNA here is from genome assembly GCF_013339725.1 of Rhipicephalus microplus. NCBI lineage: Eukaryota > Metazoa > Arthropoda > Arachnida > Ixodida > Ixodidae > Rhipicephalus > Rhipicephalus microplus. Next base: position 43,358 of record NW_023612619.1, on the reverse strand, counting down.
GCGACCTTTCAAAGGGGTCTTCACGTTGACGATTTTCCACCACGTCGATATGATGTTTATGAAGAGAGCTGTTGAACTGGCACATGTGGTTTCAAGGGCATCGCCACGCGTCTCAAGTGCGTTTGATACAAACGGATTAATGACATTTAACACCAACTTTACATTTTGTCTCTCCATAGGTGTTGGATTGATTGCCTTGGAATTTAGCTTGTAGCCAAGCTTGAGAAGCGATGTCTGCTCCAGTGCATACAGCTGCCATGCTGCTTCAAATGATGCTGCCTTCATTCTGGGCGGCCCGTTGTGCAATATTCCTGACAGGCTCACTTCAGAAAGTAAAAGCATATTCCTTCGTTTTTTTTTTATTCATCCAGTTGTTCCTGATGCATTTCAGTATGTGCACAGGGTCTACGACATAAAACAGAGGCCGATTGTTGTCGGCTAGATGAGGATATACAATGTTTACTTCGTGTTTCTCTGAGAAAAACGACATCATTTTCCGGTTGAGGGAATTGTTGTCGGTTTTACAGCAATGACCCTGAGGCCCATAGATTCCACTTCTAAAATTACTTTCTTGCAGAACTCATGTAGATTTTCGGCGGTCATTTTAGCAACAGGAAGAATGTGGAGCACATCTTTGTTTGATGACAAGAGCGACTGAATCATGAAAACATGAGCGGTTGTGGCTGCGTCTTGAGAATTGGCTGCAGATCCAACTATGCTGCCCCCTTTATAATCGAAGTATGGCTTGGTATGAATTTCATCAACCATTAGCGTCACCGTCTTTTCGTGCGGCTGCATGCACTTCACTCTTTCTCAAATGTAGGAGAAGTAGTTCGCTTCGTTTTGCTCCTTCAGTGGATCGCCTCCACACTTGGAACAAACGCGGCACAGGGTTGAAGGATGGCGTAAAGTCAACGTCGACGCTGATCTGGCAAAGTTATAGGCGTGCGGAGATATGGAGTGCAGGATGCTAGAAAACACTAATGTTTCAGCACTGTAACGACGAATGGGGGCAGCGAGTGCGAGAGATATTTGCTCATTTAGCAAACGAAACAAAGCACTGTGTTCTTCGGCCGTGTCACTGTCTTGGGACAGTTCATTCAATAAGGAGCCGATATGCTGCAACACTGACGCTGTTTTCGACGGACTTGCAACTTCAGACGTCTCAGTCATGTGGTTTTCCAGCTGCTGGAGCAGTGAGGACAACGTCCGGATGTCGCGCACTGCGTCTGGAACTGCGCCTCCGCAAGGTAATGAAACCAGCTTGATCATACCTGCTGAGACTGCAAGTGAGAGATCAGCAAGCACAGTGACGGAAAACCTCACGTGTGGTGAAGGATTATCTTCGATGCGGAGAAACATCACCAACGATCGTTTGCCTTGATGGTCCAGAAATCATTACTGCATACAGCAGAAAGCTTGCCTCTTAAGTGTTCGAAAGAGGACACAGCATTTCTCTCCTCTTCGCTTTTTTTTGCGCATATAGAGTTCTTAATCGCTTTGCTCAAGACCTCGTCTTCCATTCGAGCTCGTTTCGAGACAGGAGATTCTCGACGATTGCGATTCGTGCTCGGGTAGGACGGACAGTTCGGAAACACTGATGGTATAGCACCTGACACTAGGCGCACCCTCTCGCTGTCGACTGTCAATGTCCGTCCCGACGCTGCGTCGAAATGTGACAGCTTTGTGATGAAGTCAGCCTCGAGGAAGTGGAGTTCACAGACCTGCGCCAAGCATAACAGTGACTTCATTACTTTCATACGAAACGGGCTAATGGGAACATTGACACGAGCCTGAGTATTTCTGTTCTATTTTACCGCACTGCCCTACCTGAAGCGCGACAAAACTACCATCACCACTCACAATACTCGTTCCGTTCAACAGAGCCAGAACGCCAGTAATGCGATAGAGCCGGTAAGATAACAAACTTCAGCAGTTTCTCACCTTGGAGTGTATGCTTGGTGGGAAATCCTTTCTCGGAATGGCTTTTATCCAAGACTTCTTCCGAGCTTCATCCTTGGGGAATGCAAAAACACGCACTTTGGGACCACTGTCATAATTGCCGCGGCACCCGGGAACACAACAACGTCTCATGTCGCACTGATCGATGTGTAATCACATACTCACAAATACAACACCAATAAAATAGGACACGTGGGAACGGACGAAGACTCAGAGCAGTGCGAGGACAGCACCAAGCCTGAATTTCTGCTTTAGTGTTCTTAATGAAGCTGGTGACTGTATAGGTTGGAATGCCAAGTGCAGTATGGACCATTTATTTGAATAATATGTTCCCAGAGAAAGTGGGAATTTAGCTTTGTCAAACATTTGGCGTCCCACAAACTTTTCCTGTTGGGTGTACACTCTACGACCAATTCATCAACTGAGAAACTAAGCAGAATGAATCACAAGTTTTCCAACACACCCAGCGTTAGTGGCACTTTCAGACCCCTAAAGCGGCCCTGCAGCACTTCTATCGAACGGTCTCCGTAGAGGAGTTTATTGAATCACAATTATCTTCCCTCGTGCCGACCATGGTTTAGGAGGCTAAGCAGGGAGGGATGACACGGGGTAAAGAAGTGACGTCACGCGCGAAACATGGCCATGAGCACTGTATTTTCTTTCTTGCGAACCTTACTTTCCTGTGATTACGAGCTCCAAGGCGGGCAAGTTGTGGCTTCTGGCGGCATACTTGGTGACTATGTAGCCCACGATGCTCCAATGAGCCAATGGCCGCGAATTCATATATGTGGCTTGGACTTTTGGCTGTGTGACATCATTCGTACAAAAAAAGTGGCTGATCCCCCTAAATAGGAAGCGGTATAACACGAAAGTAAAACGTCTTTTTACCAAGGTAGTTGAGCGTTTACTGCGCATTGTTTCAGCAAACGCAACAAATTGCAAAGTCACGTTGAAAACGGCGGGCAGCTCTAAACTTGCAGCATACAGCTCACGCAGAAGGCACGCACGACATTAGCATACATAGGACCAGCGCGGACTAACAACTGTCACAGCTCGACACTTGAAAAAGCGCTCTGTTCCACAGAAAGAGGCGCGAAACGTGCGCACAAGTATACGCAGGACAAGCGCGAACAACTGTCACAATTTTTTCTGCGTCGTGGTCCAGCAGCGTGCTCCTTTTGTACACACGGCCGCAGCAGCGTGTGAAGTGACCTTCGTCATCTCCCGAATTAAGTGTCCCATAAACGCGCGTGCAGGACAGACCACGCTCCGTGGAAGCGACAGCTTTTAGAGCGCGCCCAACGCGAGCGCGTCCCGCCATATCGTCACTGATAACGAAAACGCACGAATGGTTCGAAGCTCTGAGGAGTGCCAAATGGTGTATGGTGTTTATGAATGACTTGCCGTTAGCACTCTAGCCAACGTACACTCCGTACCGTAGTGGTAAGCGCCGGGAGCTCAAATCGATAGGCTGCTGGTTCGATTACGCGCGACGAATTCTGGCTTCTGGGTTTCTTCTTTTTAATCTGCTAGTATATATTTTTCAACGTCACTTCCGTGACAGAAGCACGTCAGCGGAGGCGTGGTGGACACCGGCATAAAACACTTTCATGCTAAAAAAAGTGGCTTCTAGCTGACCTTAGACTGAATGTTAATTTCCAGGCCGCGTGCTCTCAGGAGTCTCGACCACCGATAGGCGGTTTTGTCTGACCATGCTGAAAAAGTGTTGCAGACACCCCTTACGTCTTGCATTGCCGTCGTTTTACTTTTCTCGTAATGCTTCCACACCAACTCACCCAGGTGGCCGGCATCGCGGCAGACCGCATCGGTCGACGGCCCGTGCTGTGCTTGTGGCTCGTGCTGCTCTTCTTCGCCGGCACCTATGCTTGTGTTCGCCCTCACCGTGCCCGTGTTCGCCGCGCTCCGGTTCCTACTTTCGGCCGGTGCCTCCGGTGTGGTCGTGGCGTCGCACGTGCTTCTGTTCGAGGTGACTGGCGCGCTTTCGCGCCTCTTACTGCGCCGTCGCCATCGCCAGTGGCATTTTGGCCGCGGACGTCTACAGCGAGCTCATCTACGTCTGCATCTCTAACTGGCACCTGGCACAGGTATAGCTCGGCTCACTACCTCTCACATGGCTGAATCGCGCACTCTAAAAATGAATTTGATACACACACTCCTTCCCGCGTGCTCGCGGAGGTACACACACATTTACCCCGATTTGTTCAGTCCGCATTGCTCACAGTGTGGCATCCTTGGCCTCCCTCTTCATATACTATGGGACTGCAGCAAAGAATGATCTCCTGACCACTCCCTCATCCGAGGAGCGAGAAAGTGTACTCCACGATACGAACCTGCAAGGCAGCTCCGCGCCATACCGCGATGAGGAGGTGGCGGCAAGGCACGGGCTGAATACCATTCCTCTGTGAAATGTTTCACTTAAACAAAGTTGCTTCCCACTCTTCTCCCTCAGTCCTGACATATAGGTAGGCGAGGACTACGGCAGCAGGCGACACTGGCTGACGCTGCTGCGTCTGTACCTTATAATGTAAGTGGGGGAGGGGGGGGGCACCATGGCGCAGTGGTGCGTCGGGCGCGTTATTCGAAGGTCACAGCTTCAGATTCTGCTTGTGGCAAGTATATTTCGTCATTTTCTTATTCACATTTAGATTACATTTACTGATAATAACATCCCCTATACTTTCCTGGACATCATCTTCTGTTACTTCTCATTAATATTGTGTTTCTTTAAAGTGGTACGTTTAGCTCTCTATCACGTTCCACGACTCTCCGACGAGAGAATACCTTTCTCATAGGAGAGCTCAGTGTCGTTTAGCGCGTCTCTTTAAAAGAGCGTCTTATACGTGGCAAGGCAGGGCTCACAAAAAAGTTCAAGTACTGTTTTTTATAACAGTGTAGCTTGATTGAATATACTAATCATCGTAACCTGAATAGACGCCCACTGCAAGGTGGTACATGGGCCTCTCGTGAGCCCCAGTCCAGTTCTCGGAGCTGCCACGTTATACCCGAAAAGTATGGTTACCAACCGTCCCGAATTTTGCGGGACTGTGCCTACTTTTCACAGAACGTCACGAGACCGATAGCGTCCCTGTCAGAATACCAATATGCCCTGGATTTGTTTCACACCATCCAGTTATAAAAATTCTGGGATCCTATGCGCGCGCTAAACAACGTACGTTACGCAAACGAGAACGAAGTTTGCACATATCGTAGTCACGGATCAATGTTAAGGTGGCTGCGAAGGGCTTTAGCCACTTTAGCTCAACTTCCTGTGAAGTACAACAGCTTTTACGAGTACATTCTGTAGCAAGAGGAAGTGTGACGAACTGAACGCAGGCAGCTCAGGTACTATATACTTCAAGGGGCGGCAACAATGAAGAATCGGAGACTGTCTGGAAGATACCAGAATAAAGAAAAAAATTTATTTCGCTAGGTTTCTGGGAAAGTGCACTTCACCCCCACCCGCCGTTAGACAAATAACCCTCAATAACCAGCGGTTATCTCGCCGATACACAGCATGCCACTTCTTTTGCTTGATATCGCTTAAACTTGAGTTACAATTCATTCATCTATCGCCAATTCATCGTTGACCAATGCGAATGATTCGGAAACTCGTTGGATAACTGATTGCTCAAGAGGTATCGGTAGATTAGTTTTTGCAGAGTACCGTTGCGATACCATCAAGTCAACACTGTTGGAAATCGATAACTGTTAACTGACCCATCTGGTTATGAACAGACATGAAGACATATATGTCACGTTTGTTCGGAATACGTATGTTCATATCGAATCTATCACGAACCAGACAACGGCGCACACACCCAATCGAAATTACGGAAACCTTCCACACGTCTGCACGCGTTGCTTACGTCGTATTTTATGACATGCATAACCGGACTGCTCACGCAATGATCTCCACTTGTGAACCCGGCTCTCGTACGCTGACCGAAACATCTTGCTTTTATTTGCTTTTATCGTGGTCGGAGTCTTGATTTGTCTTCATTTCAACACTGTTATGGAGCCTGTAGCTGCTCGCATGGTCGCAGGTTGCCTTCATGATTCCCTCGTGCGCCATGATCGTCGCGGTGTACCTGATGGAGGAGTCTCCCTGCTGGCTCGTGGCCGTCTCCGAGATGCGCTACGCCGAGAGCGTTCTCGCGTGGGCGGCCGGCGTCAACAACATCGAGCCGAACATGTTCAGACGCCACCTCTCGCGCCTCAGGATCAAGCTGAACCGGCAGAACGAGCAGCTGGCCATGCAGCAAGAACCGGAAGGCGCCATCGTTTCGGAACACGGGGGGAACGCGTTGGCTCAATCCTGCACGGGTCATTGATTGCGCATACCCAATACAAGGGGAGGAATACTGTTGGTTTTCCGGAGAGTATGCCTTGGTCACGTACTGAAAGCTACATGATGGTATTATGAATGATATAAAGTTGAGGCTGAAGAAGCCGTTCAAGTTATTTCGTTAAATCGTGAACTTCGTGGCGTACACGAAGAAATTCTTGTCCTTCGAAATCTATAATTTCAATGCAGCTGTTTTATCATGCGTCGGACTCGACGCAAGAGAGACAAAGGTCCCGACGAAAATAAAAGGAGTCGTAGCCCAGGTGGAAAATCACGGAACTCTTCATTACAGTGCAGATATTCAACGGAAGCACGCCCCCTGGGGTCAAGAGGAAACCGGTATACCACAGTAGCCTCAGCCGAAAGATACATCACGACATTTTATTTGCCAATAATACACACCTGAACGTGTGTAAAGTAAGCGAGGGCAGCCCGACCAGGAACCCTTTCCATGAGCGGGCGATACATGCACGTTCGATGATCACGTGAAACTATGTTGCCGATTTTTTAGGACAGTGACAACGACTGAAGTTCTTATGTGATCAAGCAGAGCAACAAAGTTTCAAGGAGACAATCACTGTCGTCTGTCGCATAAACAATCCAATAACGACAGCAGCTACCATAATTCTGCGCAAGTAGTAGAGATGACAACAGACCACCACTGACTGCCCTCAGCTCCATTTGACTTGTAAAAGCGCTTCCGGCTGGCGCATGGAACCTGGTCAAAATAAAACATTAGGGTCATAACTAGAGACGCTAGATATATTAACGGGATTGCATTACAGCGCACGCCCCTCAGAGGATGGATGAATAGACACAACAGTTTCCCATCCAGTTATCCATCTGTCCTATGAGAGAAAAGTGGAAATAAATCGTAGTACTTTTGCTCATCTATTTCCAAAGAAACTTCGTTAAATCGGGTTGAGTGCCACGAAAGCTTCGTTAATTCGAGATGATGGCAACAAGGAACTCTATCGATACTTGACGGAGAATCGCTAGCTCTTCGTTATCTCGCGAAATTCGAAAAATCGTGTTTCATCACATTGAGTTACAATTGTGTTAAAATATTTGAAAAACGAAGTAAGAACAAGATGACTTGACTGGTCGATCTTTCTGTGAAGTGGTTGCAGCTATGATGATGTGATTGTCGTCTCCTTTAAACCCTCCTTAGTGCACATTATGCCGCGTATGTACATAACAGTCTAATCAATGCTCGCAGAAGTCCGCGTCTCCGACCTGCTGTCCAAACACAACCTGCGTCGGCGGTCTGCCGTCATATTCGGCTGCTGGTTCCTGGTGTTTGGAGCCTTCGCGCACTTCACCACGACCGACGTCTTGCGCAACAGCGAACGGGCCCGCATCGCACTCGTCTTGTTCCGACTGCCTTGCGTCGTGGCGGACGTCTGCGCCATCACGCGCGCCGGTCGACGCCTGTCCCTCGGCTTTAGCATGCTGGCACTCTCCGTCGTGGCCACCGCCTTGTCCGTGGCGGAGCTGTTCGGCGCCTCGGCGAAGCTCTCCGCCGCTCTCGTCATCTCGGGGCTTCTCACCTTCGACTTGTCCGCCGTCACTGTGTTCGCCTTCTCCGCCGAGCTATATCCGACCGTGCTGCGCGGCACAGCGTTGGGTTGCTGCTACATGAGCTGCCGGCTAGGCGCCTTCGTGGCGCCGTTCGTCAACTTGATCCCGTCTCCGCCGCTAAGGAGCGCTGCGTATGCCGTCTCGGCTGCCATATTGCTGGTGCTGAGCGCAGTGGCATTCGCGCTACCGGAGACGAGGCAGCTGCCACCTTCCAACACAATGCCGGGCATGCTGGCCATGGAGGAGAAATGGCTGCTCGGCTCTCCACTGCGAGTGGCCCGAGGCGGCGGCTAGTGTCGGTGTTCTAGAACGACGTCTGTGGATGGCGGGAAGAAGCAGGGGCGTGGTTCCTCCTTGAGGCAACTACAATAAGCCGGCTAGATTTATATGTGATGCTACAGAGTCCCGATACTATGTTTGGTGTTTGCTGAACTGTATACGCCGCCTTTATTTAAACTGACAGTCTTAAGACATTAGTTACTAACTTTGACAAAACGCCATGGCATCTGCATTGTGCTTTTGTTCAACTCTAGAAGCCACCTTGATTTAAATTTACAGCTGTAAGATACTCACAACTTTGATGGTATCGCGAGTGACGTTATATTATTTTGCTAACTTCTTAACGCCATCTGCAGGACGCGGAAGAGAAGCAAGTGTCTCGCTGTAAGCAAACTACTCGTTTACGTTAATTGTAGATTAGGGTGGTTTTGAGTAAATGGACTTGTACGCGAATTGTGTTCGTCGTCACGCATCCTCGGTCGCAGTCGATAAGCTGGCAGACCACGTGTTTAAGGACTATTTTTTAGAACTTACGAACACGTTAACGCCGTTGAGCTAGTTGACAGCCACGCATAATTAAGAAATCGATCATATTGCTTTGCCTTCAAAGACGCAGTCAAGAACCTGCTGGCTTAGATTCAGCCTTCAAGCCACACGACTACAACGATAGAGGGACTGTTAGCTCAGTTCATTACACTAATGCAAGAGCAAGATATGATCATATGCTGTATTATTGGCAATTATGAATAGTGCGCAATAAAGTAAACCGACATGCATGCAAAGATATCGCCCCTTACGTTTTCTCGCAAATGCGTGTTTAAGTCGCAGAACCCACAGTTGCCCAACCATATGTCCAGACGACCAGTTGCATAGCTGAGCTGCAGCCAAACGCTATATTTATAGCTTACGGGGGTATAGAGATATGAATTAGTGTGCAGAAATAGGAATTAGCTGAGTGCTGTACTCAAAAACTGCCGTTGAAATAATCAGCGTGGTGGGTTTGCACTCTCGTGTGTCGAGGCACTCCTTTCATAGAGTTTCAACAGAGACGAATCAAAGCTTCAAAAAGCTACCGAGGATAAACACCGCCTGCATGTGCAACCGATTGTTAGCTGATTTCCCTAAGTGGATGTGTGCTGTGAATCATGACCATCCGAGAAACATTTCACGCTAGTCTGTGTGTGGAAAAAAATTGCCCGCAGCTTCCCTCGGGGGAACACTGAGGAGGATGCGGAGCATATAATTGGTTAACGGGGTGTTAAAGTGCGACTTACTTGGGTCGATGGCTAAATTGGTTAACGTGGTTGTGAAATGGGGTGTTAAATCGCGACTTACTTGGGTCGATGGCTAAATTGGTTAACGTGGTTGTAGGAGGGGGTGTTAAATGAGTGAACACGTACACACGTATGCGAAAGGACGGCGCTGGTCGAAGGGACGTCGATCATTGTGTTTGTGGATTCGTTGGAATTCATTTCACCGCGACCTTGGACGTCGACGCGCCGTACAAACCAACCGACGAGCGGCAACTGAGCGAGCGAGCGCCGACCTTGAGTATATATACAGCGCGACGGCGCATGCACTGTCAGCTGTTAAATGTTCTCGAAGGAGAAGCGCGCGCGTGGCACAGATGGCGACGGCGCGACGGCGCATGCGCTGTCAGCTGTCGAATGTTCTCGAAGGAGAAGCGCGCGCGGCACAGATGGTGGGCGACGGCGCGACGGCGCATGCGCGCGCGTCAGCTGTCGAATGTTCGAGAAGCGGTGCGGACGGCGCGGACGGCGCACTACAAGGCGCGAGTATAAGATGCTTCCGCATCTAAAAACGATAATGCAGGGGTATTACCGAATAGGACATCCGGTGAGCTACCTCTACAAAAGAGAGGACTAACGCAGATTCTTTTAAAGTAAGTATATTTAGATCTCTCGGGAAGGGACCGCCATGAATCTGATATATTGTGTTGGTTTAAAGAAAAAAACTGCAATATTTCGAAAGAATGCCTTGATCGCAACTGTAAAAAGTGTAAATGTTACTGTATGATTGAATATAGACATCACTCAGAGAATAATAGAAATCATCGCGAACCTATTGGCGGCTTTATCGAAAATCCCACTGTGTGATGAAAAATGAACGAAACGAGAAAAGTTTTGAGGTATACTTAGCAATTTTGTTTTAATCTCGAACGAAACACCTACTTCCACTTGCTGCTGACCTGCAGGTAAACTTTCTGATGTTGTCCTGTTGAAGCCTGGTTGAACTTAAAGCTGATATGACGACAAGCTTTGTGGCGGTATTTCCCATTATTTACCTTTCTGTCAAGAGCCGATGGATTGTAGACTGAAATCGCATGTATTAGTGTGTGTTCGTAAACTGTGATAACCACCATCATTTTATTACGTTGCAATGAACTCGGGGCGTGCCAAGTGTACTAATCACCTACTTGATCGCTCTACTCTTGACTAATGGCTCTTGAGCACTACGGACGAACGACAATGAAATCGGTGGCTAACATGAGCGGAATATTTTCGAATCAAGGTGAGGGATGAGTAGTCGACCGCTCGTCTAGGGCAGATAAATGTTCGAGAGTGTTTAAATTTATACAGCACTAAAGGTAAGAGTACAGTGCTATAATATCAAGAGCGATGAACTAGTGAAAATAATTGCGAAATAAATTTCGAGCGAGTCAATTTGTCAGAAAGAAATTCGTATGTCGCAGCACACTTTCCTACGGCCGTCGCTCGGAGAACGCCTCGAAGGATAGAATGTTGTCCGTATTCAGAGTAATCTGCAAGTCGTGAGTGAAATATCTGAATTATTTTTTCTGTGGCTAGTGTAACAATGGCGAGTAGTTAAGAAATACTGGAAGTGTTCACTAGGTTACACAAAGCCTGGCATAGTGACACAGGTTGATTCGAGTTCGTCGTGGTGCAGCATGGGAATCGTAACACCGACGGTGATTAGACGACGACGACGATGACGACGACGACGACGATGATGATGATGGTTGTGGTGGTGGTGTAGTAGTGTGGCGCGCACACCCATTTAGGTAGATTCGCCAAGAAACAATTTGTAAGGAAAGAGAGAGAGAGAGAGCGCGACTTTATTTACAGAAAGGTAGAGAGGTCGGCCTGAGCTATAGTTTGCTCTGGCCTGCTGCTCTACACTGGGGAAGGGTGACTGGGGAGTGAAAGAGTGATGAATGACGATGGTAAGGTAGAGAGATAATATGTTCTTATTAGGCTGGGTAACTCTACAGACGTGCATCCAGTCCAGCGGCTTCTAAGAAAGCGATGACGGCTCGTATAACCACATGTGTTCTGCTGGCGTCAGGCAGGGGACCTAACACAACCTCATCGGTTAATGGTCGACTAATATTATAAGGAAAAGTGATCATGAAAATGTATGAATACTGAAATATAGAATAGTTAGAATAAATTATACATGCTAATTTAGATACTCGAGATCAAAACCACCGTGATTCATTTTTTTATTGGGGAACCATTGAGGTACGCCTTTGAGAGCTGAACGCATTGCTAGGAATTGGGGACATTTGGACGTGGTACCATCTCTCGGTAGAAGGAACGGCGGCCTGCCGCAGCTGAATTGGAAATGGGTGAAAAAAAATCATACCTTCATGTTTTATGTGGCAGACACCCACTAGTACGTTTTGGGAAAATTGCAGTATCACACTAAAGAGCTTGTGGCTTCCCAGGACAATTGAATGACACCCGTAGAAACACATGAAATCCCATTGTTTTATATTAAACGCATGTGTGGAAAGCTAGGGAGGTTTGTAGTGCGGCGCTGTAACTTTGCCTGACTGCTGTCTCTGCTGTCTAAAACCGGGAGTCATCATCGATAACTAGCTTTTTTAGGGGTGAAGCTCCTTATGGCGTGGGTCTGTTGCTCCTCCGTATGTATGTATGTATGTATGTATGTATGTATGTATGTATGTATGTATGTATGTATGTATGTATGTATGCGCCACAGGGTACGCGCACCCGAAAAACGGGTGCGCGTACGCAAAACGCGTGCCGAGTTGGAGGCGCTCCCTCCGGGCTCCACCAACGTCTGAAAAGCGAACCTCGTGCAAAAGTACGAGGCCAGGCCGCCTACCCTCAACGACGTATGCCTCGCCGACTTCGCCAGCAAGTACCGGCCGGCGAAGGGTGATTGCCGTTACGTGCTCAGGGTACGGCCGGCTGTGATACGCTACCGCTGATACAACCCCGGTAACGATGTGGAGTCGTATATGCGGGAAAATGTCCTTCTATACGTCCCGTTCCGAAGCGAAACGGTTGATGTGTTGGATGGTAATAGGTATGTGTCCATCTACGAGAACAACAAGCAGTTGATCGAGGTAAAACGAAAAGAATACAACCCGGTGGATGACGATGCACTGGTCCAAGAAATGGTGGAGGTCCACTACGCCGAGATGCTGCGGCTCAGGCGAGAGAGAGAGGAGGATGAAGAAAGAACAATGCAAGAAGAAGAATGTAATGAAGATGACGGGTGCGCACGGGTACAAATCCCCGAACGACGAGATGCGGATGCTAGTGTGTACGCGGACGTGCTGCCTAACGAGCGCCTGCTCCGACTGCTCAAGGAGGTCAGTACGCCGTGTGCTGCGGTACGCAAATGGCACGGAATCATGGAACGAGAAGAGTACGTCTCGATGATGCGCAGCACCAACCCCAAGCAGTACGAGTTGCTGCGCGAAATTTTGCACCGTCAGACCACGCCGGGGCAGCCTGCACTGCGGGTCTTCTTCACGGGACCCGCGGGTTGTGGCAAGACCTTCGTACTCAAGCTCGCCATGGACGTGTATAAGCGCTGTGTGGACTGCTGCGGTGCCGTTGGCTGGGAAGACGGCTCCTCCTCATCCGTCCGTTCCGTTTACAACGCGTACGTGATCTGCGCCAGTACGGGAAAGGCCGCCGTTGCTGTGGGTGGAACCACCGTCCACAGTGCCTTCAAACTCGTGCGGGCTGCCCGTGGAAACCGACAGGACGCCCGCCTCGGAGTCATGGGGGACGGTGGACTCCGACGTAGTGACTTGAACACCTTCCGATGTGCCTTCCGCAGAGTCAAGTGCGTCATCATAGACGAAGTCAGTATGATGTCCTCCGACCAACTCAAACTGCTTGATTGCCGTCTGCGCCAGATCACGCAGCGACTCACCGAACCCTTCGGTGGACTGGACGTCATCCTCTGCGGGGACCTGCGGCAGTTGCCGCCAGTGCGTGCCAGTGAGATCTTCAAGCGGCCCCGCAGTGCTGGTGGTCTCCTCGGATTCAGCACTGTCACCTGGCATCATCTCGAATACTTCCCGCTCGTGAGAGTCGTGCGCCAGTCCGACGTCACCTTCTCCGCGGTCCTCACCAAGATTGGGCACGGCCGCGCGCTCGAGCCTGAAGAAGTAAAGCTTCTCGAATCCAGGTTCGTCATGGTCGAGGAAGCCGCCGAGCGCGCGCCCTCGGCCGTGCGCATCTTCTACTCGAACGCCGATGTCACGCGTTTCAACGAGACCGTGGCCCGTTCGCAGGACGACTTCGTGGTGCTTCGCGCGCGTGATCGGTACCTCGGCTGCAAGACGCCGCATCTGCTCGAGAATGCCAAGCGCAGGGTTGCCCGCATGGTTCCCAGCGAGTTTGCAAACCTGCCCTGGGAAGTCATGGCCGTGGTTGGCAAGCCCTACATGATGACTCATAACATCGATCTCGTGGATGGTCTGGTCAACGGTGCGGTTAGGGTCTTGCGCCTGTGTGAGCTCGCCGGCCCGTTGCCCGATGATGGAGATGGAGTGGATGAAGAAGGAGAAGGAGACGAGGATGAAGAGACGCGCGTCAGGCGACTGTGGCTCGAGTTCGATGTGCCCGGTACCGGAAAGCTCACGCGTGCGCGAGCCGCTCGGGCCGTTCACGAGGCCCGTTCCAACGGCTACGACGTGACCAGCGAGAACTGGATACCCATAGAGATGCAGTCGGCCACTGTCACGGTAGATCGAAAGGCCGGCATAGCTTGTAAACGGACGCAGTTCCCCCTTGTCCAGGCCAGCGCCATCACCGTGGACAAATCTCAGGGGGGAACCTACGCCTCGGTCGTGTACGACTACTCCAAGACGCACCCGCAGAAGCTCGTCTACGTTGCGCTCTCTCGTTGCGCTATAGTCAACGGACTATACCTCACCAACGCTGAGGGAGGCCACACCTTCTACCACAAGCAAGACAACCCCGACAAACCCATGCTCGATGAGTTTCGGAGGCTCGAGAATCACCGTCTCGTCACCGTCACGCAGCGCTACCTCTCCGCTCTGAGGGACCAGCATTTCCGCAGGGTGTGCGAGGGTGGCTGTAGGAAGTTCACGCTCGCGCTCCTAAACGCCCGCTCTCTCTCGGCGCATGCACTGGACGTTGCCAATGAACCCGTACTCTCCAGAGTTGATCTTCTCTGCCTCACGGAGACCTGGAACCGCTCCTCCGGTGACTGCGCTGCCGATTTCTCGCTGAGTGGCTACGATCGCGTGACCCGGGCCTTCGCCGAGAGAAGGGCTGGTGGAGTGGACGTCTTCCTAAAGCGCTACCGGCCCTTCAGTGAAGAGCTCAGGCGACAGCAGGACTGGACCCAACTCCTGGTCTTACAGCGTGCCGACCTCGCTCCTGATGCATCGCCGCGAACGTGTCCCACTGACGACCCGTGCTCCTTCGCCCGGAGTGGAAGCCGGGGCGAGTAGTGCGGCGTGTGCTTGGTTCAAACACGTCTACGCCAACGTCCTCTCGCATGCCGTGTGTACGTCGCCGCTCAGAGACGACTCGCCGTACGCCTCCGTCTACACCAGTGCCTACTCCGGCGATGACGTCCTGGTTGTGACCGTCTACCTGGCCCCAAACCTCTCGAGAGATGACGTCATGGAGCAGATGGATGTGGCGATGGAGAGTGAGTCTGTGCGCGCGCGTCCCTCGGTTCCGATTGTGGTGGTGGGTGACTTTAACGTGGACGTTAGAAAGGACAATGGCTGGTTGGTTGACCACATGCTGAACAATTACTCGATGACGTGTGTGTCTCTCGAGCTTCCGACCACTATCAACGGTGGCTTCATAGACTTGGCGTTCAGTAGGAACTGTACGGTCCGCTCCATCTTGCCGGATCCGCTCACCGTACATTTCTCGGATCACAAAGCGCTGGTACTAACCGTGAGCTACAACGATAACACGAATAGGTGCTAATCTGTAGTGTAGTTTGTGTGTGTGTATGTGACGCGCTCGCGATGTGTGCATTTAATGCATCGTACGAAAATTGTGAAGTGTAAATAAACAATACTTTGTATATAATGTATCTGTGTACAAATGCTTCATGACAAACAACACTTAAATTCATTATTTACACTCTAATCATCATCATCAGTAATAAAACTCCCAAGCATTTCCCCGAGGGTGAACATGGTTAAGTGCGACTGCACGGGGTGATGCTATGAGGGGGAGTAAAGTTAAAATCCGTTGGCATTCGCGAGTGAGTTAACGTAAACTACCCCGTGTGATCAAATCGCGATTCCCAGTAACCATTACACCATAAAGGCACCATAGTGTGATTAATAAATATAATAGTGCGAATTAATAAATACCCCTCATAGCATCACCCCGTGCATTCGCACTTAATCATGTTCACCCTCTGGGAAACGCTTGGGAGTTTTATTTACAAAGTATACAGAGTGAGGTAAGGCCCGGTTTGCAGTGCACGTGGCGTGACCACCTGCGCCCTGTTCAACTTTGTGTGTGACAGTGGAAATTACCTAAGCCCCAAGCAGTAGTATATTGTGATATAATTGTGATTAAGTTACCTTTATGTTCCCCGGAAAGCTAGTGGGCATCGATTCTGTTCCGCCTGGCACAACAAGCGAGTCACCGTGCCATGTCGTTCGTCACTTCGTTGAGGTTGACCTGGGTTTCGTTCAGTTGTCACATGTGAGTAGAAAACGATCGGATTATTTTCAATAGTTGCGACTCGTATCAAGATCAGCTAAGGGCTGTCCAGAAGGCCCACAATTAGGCTCGGCATGGCGGTACTGATTTGGACGCAGCCCTCCTCGGTCTGAAAAGACCGGGCTTCCGGACGCGTAAAGTCTTGATGGAGTCTTGGGAACAAACTGTATGTCCTTAAGTTTCCTTGCCGCTGACTATACAACTACTGTGGCTTGTTACCACTGTAGCTTTCACTCGCCCAGCCAGTTATCTTTAGATTGAAAAGCTTACAAGTTCTGTTCTTGTAACTTCCATACCTGTTTGTCTCCGGATTCGAGCAATTTTCCATGTTTCGCCAGACCTGATGATACTTCACGACGCTTTAGAAATGGTAAAGAGAGCAAAAGTAATAACGTTCGGTCAAAACGTCACGTGGTACTCAATGTGAATGTGTGTGTTTCATCACCGTAACAAAATTTCTATGACCTTAATGTCACATGACTTCACCAATCGCCGAAATTGGTGACGTCATGAAATGGCATCATCTGATGTCGTCATCTTACTGCGTCGTCGCTTGGTAAAAGGAGGACGGATCAGGGAGGCAGTGGAAGATCACGTTACGTGTGCAAAGCCTTCGGGGAGGAGAAAGAGTAAATGCAATCGACTGAGAAAACAGCTATGGCTATCGCCTTCGAGCCAGCTGTCTTGGGAGAATGCAATGGAGGTCGTGTGTGTTAAGCAATCGCTATAGCCATGCTATTCGTGGGGAGTTTAAAAACTAGATGTCGGTGGTACAAACTTGGAAGAAGACGAAAGATGATGCACGGCAAGGTGCGCTTTTCCATGTCTCTCTCGTCTTCTTTCAAGTTTGCGCCAACGAGTGCAAGCTACACACCAACTAGCCCGACAGCATACGTTAATGAGAAACTAGATGGTTAAAGTATTGTGACGGACTGGTATCACCTCAGGTGGCCTACATGGTCCCCTCGTGCGGCATGATTGCCGTGGCTTATCTGGTCCAAGAGCCGCCCTGCTGGCTCCTGGCCTTCTCTGAGATGTGCTGTGCCGAGAACGCGCGCGCAGCGAGCTCCCACAGAGTCGAGCCGTGTCTGTTGAGGCACCGCCTGTCGGCGCTCCGGGTCGAGATGTGCAGGCAGCACGAGCAGCTGGTGGTTCACCGGGAACAAGAGGGTCCCAACTCCATCATCTCGGACCACGGTAATCATTCTGTCTCATCCTATAGACGGCCAACAAGGCGTGCTACTCCTCCTTTTTCCTTACGCCTCACGCACACAAGTCGTTTGTTCCAGCACCATGGTTCCAGCTTCACAAGCCCCTCTCGAGCTGCAGCTCCGCCCCCATATCTCATAAACGGGTGTTATGCAAGAGTCCACGTGCCTCCCATCAACGCAATACCTCAACTTAGAATATATGTGAGATAAGAAATAACGTAAATACAAAGTATTAGGTGTAACAGGATGTCAACTGTTCGTACGCTTTGGATGTCTGATACAACTGTTTGGTATAACAGGATGTCTCAAATAAATATTCGTAAGCTTTCTAATATTTCTTTAGTAAAGATGCTTTATTGTTTGTGTGTAGTATAGTTTTCTGTCTGTATACTGTATACTTTCTCTCGGTGTATAGCATGTGCGTTTCTGGTTTGTATAAGTTTGTATAACTTTTTTTGTTCCAACGCGAAGCATATGCATTGCTGGTTTCAACTGTCCCGGTGTTTACTTTGCCTTTGCCGTATTGTTGCTACAGTTTCCATCGGAATATGGGGCTTTGTCGAGCTCTTTTATACAGCTTTTTCCTCTGTCCCAGCCACTAACAGTACATGGTAAAATAAACTAAACTCTAACTGAGCCCCTCGGGTAAAGCTCTTTATATGAGGCGTGTCAGTCATTTTACATACATGCAGCTGATGGGAGGTACAGCTATAGCTTCAATTATGTATATGGTAGCGAGTCGATGGCTTGGAATCGAGATAATTATGCTACAGGCAACAAAAACGCTTGCGAAACGTTATTTATTACTAACACAAGCAGACGGTGAAGTGTCCAGTGTTAACTAAACCATGTACACGCATAACAAGGTTGTACGTATGCGGTTACTAAAGATTGTCTATGTTCATCGTAACTATGTTAATGATAAAGGTCTGCATTGCGCAGAGCTCCGGCTTTCAGACCTCCACTCCAATCATACCCTGCGCCAGCGGTCAGCCCTTATCTTTGGCTTCTAATTCCTGGTATTCACGACCTTCTCGCACCTCAGCACGGGTCACGTGCTGCGCGTCAACGAGCGCGCTCGCTCCGCCTTCGTGGTCATGCCGCTGCCCTGCGTCGTGGCGGACGGCTACGCCCTGACACGCGCCGGTCGGCGCCTGTCTTCCGCCGCCAGCATGCTGGCGCTCTCCATCGCGACGGGCGCCTTGTCCGCCGTCAACGTACTGGGCGCCCCCGACCAACTGGACGCCGACCTTGCCGTCTCGGGACTTCAGGTCCAGGACATGTCCGCCATCACCGCGTTCGCCTTCTCCGCCGAACTCTACCCGACCGTGCTTCGGGGGTCTGCCTTTGGCTGCTGCTACAAGAGCGGCAGCATCAGCGCCTTCGCGGCGTCGTTCGTCAACGCGGTCCGGTCGCCACCGCTGAAGGCGCTCGTTGCGCCGCGGTGGCCGCCATGTTACAGTAGTAGCCTGTAGCCTTGTTGGTGCTGTTGGTGCCGATGGGGCTGGCGCTGCCAGAAACGAGGCAGCTGCCACCGTGAAACACTGCGCACGGCATGATGGTCGCGGAGGAGAAGTGGCGGTTCCAATTAGAGTGGCCCGCAACAAAGGCAAGCGCGAGCTCACGAACACGACTCTGCGGCCGGAGAGCTACCGAGTAAGGCGTCACAGCTCTTCTGCACTATGGCAGGCATT
Organism: Rhipicephalus microplus; assembly: GCF_013339725.1. Lineage (NCBI taxonomy): Eukaryota > Metazoa > Arthropoda > Arachnida > Ixodida > Ixodidae > Rhipicephalus > Rhipicephalus microplus. The sequence goes on along the minus strand of NW_023612619.1, from coordinate 24,289 downwards.
GTTTCATCAGACCCTGAGAGCACGTACCGCTAGTCGGCGAGAAATTTGCGGCAATGTGTGTCTTATTTGTGTTTTTCATCGATGCTTCCCCGTATTACCGTTGATTTCGGAAATTACATGATGCTTGTTTTATGTTTCTACGATGCCTCTTCGTATTATGGGTTCTCTAAGTGATTAGCGCCACGCTCTTGGAGCGAACTGACACTGTAGACACGGTCGGACCGAACCAAAACAAGCACAGATTTAACAACATTTAGAACGACGACATCACCAGTCGAATTATTATACATATCATGTGATCAACACGCTAAACAACCTTACACAACATCATACAACACTGTACAACATAACAAACAACACACAAGCGGCGTCGTCGCCAATGCTGTACTCGCCACGAGGGCCCACGGCACACGACCCGTAATGCCGTCTACCGCAAACCCTCCGTAAGAGTCGACCGCTCGCTCCAACCATCATACGCCAACGAGGATCGCTTCTTTCTCATGTGCCGCCTCCCAGGCTTGACGTCAGGCGTCACTGCTGGCGCTACCGTTCTAGTCATACTAATGCATGGTGGTGACAAACGCTCGCGAGCACAACGCCACCTACCATTCAATGGTTTGACCCGTGAATGCAGCCTATGCGTGCAAAACGTGCGCAACGAGGCGCGAACTCCTTCATAGAGGGTGTTAGCACCCCCACAGTAGTTAACGCTAACCCAGACAACACACAAGATCCAAAGGACTTCTCGAAAAGATCGCAATGTCCCACATTCCAACAGGAGGGGTTTTTTAAATGTCCTTTGGACATGTGTGTAGGGGATATCCCAACAGGGTGGCTATTAAGATGTCCTTGGGAGATGTGCACCGGGATCATTCCTAAAAAATCCTCTGGGCTCTGTTTGGGAGTTCAAGTTAGCGGCAACTTCTCCGTGTTAAAAATTCGCCATCGGAAACTGCGATTCCAACCGAGTTCACGGTTCGGGCGCGTGCACAATTGTGTCACGCACGAACCAATTTTTTGCACACGCACAAAAAATAGTAAACTTTGTATCGTACTTTTTGTGAAGTGGTTTACCTTTTTTGCTATAGCTGTCGCACCGTCGTTTCCCTGGAGATCAAGAAACTCGTGGCAGGGCAGCAGTAGCTCTGGTGATTCTAGCTCGCTGCACAGCGCAGCCATTGCCATCGTTATGATCGCACCGAGAGGCGAAATCATGGTGGTAGTGCCGTACTGTAACGTTTTTTTTTTCAAACAAAGTGAACACACTTTTATTTCAAGTGTGAAAGTGTGCATTAGGTTTTTTTATTTTCTTTTTGTTCGGGCTACTTCGCGCTGAGAAGGCGACCCGATCTAAAGCATCAACGCATCTAGGAGGCGTTGAAAGGGCATAGCTGTATCGCCATCGCCATCAAGTTTCAACAATGGCGGCAATGTGCGCCCAACACTACGGAGGAATGAAGGGTAAGAGAGGCCCCGAGATCACTCGTTGTGAAGCCGCGATGACGCCGGAAGTTATTATTAGAAACAATAGCTTTCTCTGGTTTGTTCACCTGCATTCGAGGTGGTCGAGCTGTTAGTGGTCGGACCGCCATTCAAAAGTGGCACCGAATTTTGTCCCCTTTTGGTTGTGCGCGCGTGTATGCATGTATGTATGTATGTATGTATGTATGTATGTATGTATGTATGTATGTATGTATGTATGTATGTATGTATGTATGTAGGTATGTATGTATGTATGTATGTATGTATGTATGTATGTATGTATGTATAGTATGTATGTATGTACGTATGTATGTGTGTATGTATGTATGTATGTATGTATGTATGTATGTATGTATGTATGTATGTATGTATGTATGTATGTATGTATGTATGTATGTATGTGTGTGTGTACGTATTTATGTATGTATGTATGTTCGTGCGGAGACGTATGTATTTTGTGAAATTAAACCTGTTGACCCAGAAGAGACTATCTTATGTTACAATCGGAAGAATTCAACTTTCTTTCTCGAACTCAAGTAATTAGGTGCACCTGGCTAAGCAACTGTGTTATCGCCATCACTTCTATTTTCGCCCTCCTGTAGCTGTTGACAGGAACCGCATTCCATTCGAAACCAACGCAATAATCTATTTATCTACTGTCGTGGCTGAACACTATAGATTATAGAAGATGAAAGAACGAATACCTTTCAACTTCGCATCATCCGTCAATCATAATTACCAAAAATTCGTGCCTGAAGAAATTCTTGAAACGTTCGGTATTCCGTATAACACGCACTCCGATCGAAACCGCGAGTGGCGGAAAGCAGCGACTCTCCCTAAAGTGTACGACTGGCAAAAGGATTCTGTCTGATTATATGCTGTAAGCAATCAGTACGGAGCCGCAGCAATGACCTACACTTCGCTTGTCCCTCCATTAAATATATTGAAAAAAACCGCCACCTTCACGAAGTGAACGATATGATCGAGGAACTCGCTCGGAGCCGATCGGGAGAAACCGTGAATCGTCCGTACGAGTCCTTCACCGTCATATATAGACGTGACAGGTTGCTAAAGGGGTGAATTTACTATCAGCGTTAAGTGAAACCCGAACAGCGCCAAGCCTTCGCAATGGTATGGTGCGCACCGTTCAATTGTCGCGATTGACAGGCGGGCGCATCCTGTTCGGCAACCCTGCGCACATCTGCGTGCCTGTCCATCGTAATAAGAGAACGCGTGGCGCGCTCTATACCATCACGAAAAGGCTTGCCGCTATTCAGGATTCGTTTGGCACATATACTACATACATTTATACATACACAAGATGGAATCATTGACAAATCGATGCAATTATATACAAGTAATACATTACTAGCTACAAAGCTAGTAAGCTACAAGCAAGCGTTTTCCTTTGAATATTACAATTTTTAGTCGGTGAAGGATGTGGCGAGAGAATCTTTATATAGAGGCTGCAGTTTAATGTTAGAAAATACAGTGTTGATACGTTTCCCGGCTAGATGTTCTCTTTGCCGCTTGCGTGTCGCCCCTACGTCGCGGGTTCTCACTTCAGGGTCCGTCTGTCGACGGAGCTTCCTCGCAGCACAAAGTTCGCATAATGCCTTACAGGTGCGTAGCGGGTACCTTCTCGGCAGAATGACGAATGGAATAGTGGCATAGTTGGTGTTCCTCTACTCCACAAGGTTTAGGTAGACGTGTTGTGGGTACATAGCGCATGTCGCGCCTCTAGCGTACACGCCAAGAAACATGCCCCTAGCACAAAAAGCTTGGTGAGCAAGCTCCTAAAACTCCCTCGTAAAACCGAACCGGAAGAAGCGGAAGAGATCCCTGTGGCGCTAGCGCTATAGGGAATGCGAATGCTATACCTACATCCTAAATTTTTCAAAAACAGCGCTGCTAAATTATGCTAGGGGTGGAGTTCACCCTACTACGTTCCACATTCCCACCCGAAATCCCCCTTTCTTCCCGCAGCGTTGAGCTAATTTGTGTGTCCGAGCATTCGGGAAACCCTGGCAATGAGGCCGCCGAGGGTCAAAAAACCGGTCACAGACGGATCTCATGAAAGGTTTCTCCGTGCACTGCCTAACCCGTATTTTCCTAACCTGTCCGTCGTCTTGTCCTTCTTGCGGCAGGGCACCACTGCAGAACATGGGACAAAGGGGGCATTTAGGTACGCTCCGCCAGCCGGGCTTGCTGCGTCAGCAACTTATTCGACGCACTTTTGAGTGTAGCGGGCTTTTTTTTCAGCTCTACTCGTCTAGGCTTCTCTCTCGTTTGTGTCATTCCACGTAATGCCCCTGGTATTTAAAAAAAGAAAAACACCAAGCCTGCGCGTTGAACGCACAGCACAGTCACAGCGAAAGCTGGAGTTATGGCCTTTCGTAGTCTTCTTTAAATACTCTTTGGGTAATTATTACGAACACACTTGCAGAGTATATTCGGTATGCCATTCTTCGCCATTCTTCGGAGGAGCGTGGTACCTGCTACACTCTTGCAACTGTCTGCATTTTTTTATGTTGTGGCTTACCACGATGAAGAATTATGCCTGAAGCTTCTGTAATTGGGGGGTGGAGGGGTTGTTAATTTGCTGCTCTAAAATGCTTTATTATACATATTAACGCGATTCATTTCCAGACATCGTAACTGCCTTAGGCCAGTTAATAAGCACCGGCGTCGCTCAGTGGTACAATACTAAGCCGGCACGCAGCGGACCCGGTTTTGAGTTTCACTGTGTCCTTGGCGTTTTAATGCGATAGAGTTGAAGAACTCGTTTCACAGTAATTCAAGTGTCGGTTTCAGCGTCGTTGGTTGTGAGCGAAAAACTTATGAGTGACCGAAATATCGAGAACGATGCTAATAAAATAAATAATAAAAAACCCTGGGTTGGGAAAATGTTAGTTTTTCTTATTTCTTGCTATACTGGTTACGGACACCGGCGGCGGCGGCGGGCAACTATACGGCGACGCGCGTCACCCGTGTTCTGATCTCATGACAGCTTTCGCTGGAAAATTGTCCCAGGTGCGTAGTAATTCTAGTTGTTGCCACATATTACGAAACAGTAACTCATGCGCGCAATCGCGAAGAACTGAATGCAAACAAGCAGGCGCTACTCCGCTCATGGACGCTGTGTCGCTGGACGTATCACGGCAATTCCTTTCGTTCTCTGCGGCACCACGGCGCAATTGTCCCAGCACACGTTTTCTATATACCAATGTGATTAAGTCTACTTACGTTTCAATAAAATATCCGTGGAGACTTAACTGTATATGACGCATTATTCATTGTAGGTGCAAGGAAGTACCTCGGATCACATGGGTTAAACCGTATGGAGCTTTTTTAGCAATGCTGTTGCTCTTTTCGAATGCGAATGCATTTCTTAGTTGGGCTATGTCAGGCGTCCGTCGGAATTTGTTCACCGCCCTCTCCCACAGCAACAGCTGCGGTGCACGCTGGAGCTGGAAACGCATACCACGTTTCTCGCGGCAGAAAAACGCCACGTGCGGCGAACGGGCGTTTTTTTTTTTTTTGGCTGCACATTGCAAGACAAAAAAACAATATTCTTATAACGCTGGGTTCTCGCGTGTGAAACGGCCCTATGGAAGCTATATCTGACGTAATCACATTCCCCCATGATTCCCTTCGAGGAAGTGAAAGCATCTTTTTTTTTCACTGTTCTACACGTTCATTTCTTCATCTCTCTTCAGTATTCTGAACGTCTCATATCGAGTGTACACCAGGGTTTCGAATTTCTTATACATGCATGTGCCCCACAGTATACGCTCGAGCAGCGTTGCGTACAGTGAAACCATACGCTTGCTACTTTCTAGGCCGAGCCAACAGACGTCCAAAGCGTGGATACTTTTTGATGGAGGAAAATATTTTTTTAAGTTTGATGATCACCAAGAAGCGACAATGCGGCAGCTGTACACCGTTATCGTCGCTACAAGATCAAAAATAACTACAACGTTACGTAATCAAGAAACAGTCGTTACACTAAGTCTGTTCACAAGATCACGTTGTCCCACATACGTATTTTTCGTCTTGATGTACGTACCACCATAAGATGAAGGCAGATAGGGTGCGTTGTGGAGTGGTTCAGCGTTTATTCAGTGCGGTTCGCTTCGAATACGTATGCAATGCTATCCAGTCATAGCTAGCCTCCGAGAACACATACCTATAGATACAATGCGCGATCTACATAGGTCGTTCACAAACATACACAAATGTCAATCGTAAATTCAAAAACAAAAGAATCGAAGAAGGTGTCCTGTCTAAACTAAAGGCTACATTGAAAAATAAGCTGCCCATAAACATCATAAGAAAAGCACATTGTTAACGCAAACATGAAGCGTCACAAATTACCACAAAAATATTTAAAACTGAAAAAGAAGCGCTAATCGCCGCAAGTACCCAGCAGCCTGTCATTTATAGGCCGCTGGGTCTCGACCCAAAGCGGCTTGCTCCCGCAGCAAAGAAGAGCTGCGACGGCGCATTCGGTCGCTCTCCAGTAGCGCCGTCTTGGAATGGCGGCGCTTGTTTCGGGTTCGGGCCACTCGCAGCGGACAATAGAGCTGCCACTTGTCCTCCATGACCATAATGCCATGAACCACGTTCGAAGGCGGCATATGCTTGGTCTCGGGCAGCGCGAGCGCCATCGTGCCAAACAGGAGCAACATGGCGGCCGTGATAGCGTACGCAACGCCCCGTAGCGGCCGCGACTGGATCTCGTTGACGAACACCGCCGCTTGGGCCCCGAGACGTCCGCTCATGTAGCAGACTCCGAACGTAGCCCCACGAAGCACGGTCGGGTAGAGTTCCGCGGACAAGACGAACGCCGAGATGGCTGACATGTCGAAGACCAGCAGCGCCAAGGTGACTAGAACGGCGGCGACGAGGTCAGCGGCGTCCAAGGAGACTGCAAGGGACAGGGCGCCCATGACGACGGCCAGGGACAGCATGCTGAAGACGAGGCAGAGGCGCCTACTATTGCGCGTGAGAACGTAGACATCCGCCACGACGCAGGGCAGACGCAAGACCACGAGGGCGGTGCGGGCGCCTTGGCTGGTGCGCATCATGTGACCCGTGCTGAGGTGAGCAAATGTTCCAAACGCCAGGAACCAGCAGCCGAAGATTATGGCCGACCGCTGGCGCAGGGGCTGGTTGGAAAGCAAGTCCGAAAGCCGAACCCCGTCTGCGGAATCGCAGGCCTCTACTTATTAGGTGCATTGTAGAGGAAACGCTGCAAAAATATGGCGTGGTAACAAGAGAAACTCTGTACATCATAAACGCCCTCTAAGGGTGTATGTATACTGTATACTATTCGACAGAATGCAACAAACGGGACGTGAATAACCAAAGACGCCAATGTATCCCTCGTCCCGTTTGTTTATTCACCTGGTGCGTCGTCTTTTTGTGTGCTATTTTATTACGTCCACAGGCGTACACTCAGGGGAGGCGCAGGGGGTGGGGTTGGCCGCCCTCTTCACCTAAGACGGTGGGGATAGGGGTGTAATGTGTGTTTACATTGTTTTCCGAGCGAGTAGAGCACCAATGTCATGGGCACCTGTGTCGGCGCGAAGCTCTGTTATAGCAGATGAATCAAAATGAGCGGACATATAATTAGGTGGGGGGCGGGGGTCTCCGACACAAATTACCCCTCACCTCCCCTCATAACGAAGCCTGCGCACGCCATGGTTGTCCAATAGCCTAGCAACTTGAGTGTATAGGCGCTGCTGCTGAACGGAGACGCGTCTTCACTCACAAGCTACAATTAAGTATGAAGGTGACATTGCGTGGCATCATGCAGGTGATATTAGCGGACTTGACCCGTTCGTAGTAAGTACAACGAAATAAATGGTCACCCTGGTCCGTGACTGTGACGTTGGCGCGTTCCTGTTCCTGCTGAGTGACCGAGTGACAGTGCTGCCTGCACATCTCGTCCCTGAGCGCCGACAGCCGGCGCCTGAAGACCGGCGGCTCGACACTGTTGGCTCCAGCTGCACGCGACAGAACGTGCTCGGCGTTGCGCAGCTCGTAGGTGGCCATGAGCCAGCAGGGCGACTCCTCTGCTAGATAAGCCGCGACCATCAAACCACACGTGGGAACCATGTAGGCTACCTGGAGAGAGAAAAACATGCTACAGCTCCGCTATACTGTGAAACACGAGGAAAGTATAGCAGCACGGGCATCCAGAGATTCCTCTTCGTACAGATTCCGCGGCACCGTTCGGCAAAGCGTCGATGACGCCAATGTGTGCGCTAAGCACGTAGCTTTTTCCCGGCACTTGCGGGATATGGTTAGCGAGATTCGAGAACTCGGTGTGCGACATGAGTTCTACTTCGTGCGGCACATTATCGACATCCTGCTTGTTACGGCAGTTCAGATACGCGTCGTCTACAGCGAGTTTTGTCGGGTAGTTTCCCTCTTCAAAGGTACCGACGCAGCGCCGGAGACGAGGCGGTGTTGCACTTGCTTGCGCGGCCCAAGAGGTTGCCGAAGCGTTTTTAGCATTTTATTGCTGAAAAGGTTTCGGCAACCAAATTATTGCGATTGCTTCCTGCTAATTATACCTTATAGCATAATTGTTCATTCATTTTAACCCGGTTATAAGCAATGCTAGCCTTATAGTCTGTATGGAGCGCTTTACTTCGACATAAGCTCAGACACCTCCAGCTGTAAAGTCACTTGCTTATAGCAGACTAAATAGGCCATATTTTGAATATGCATGTGTTGTTTGGGACCCCTTTACTATAACCAACATTACCCGCCTAGAGAATGTACAAAGAAACGCTTTACCGTTTATTTATTGAAAACTTTTCTCCTTATGACTCACCCACTGAACTAGTGCAGGCAAACAACATTCTATGCCTAGCACCAAGAGGAAAAATTTAACGTTGACATTACGCTGCATTTAAGTTGACTAAATTCGAGAACGGCACGGTGACGGCAGACTTTCTCGGTCATTGACGCCCTTCAATATGGTGGCGTATAGCGTGCATACGCATACGCTATTTGAAGGGCAGTTCCAGTACATGCCCTTGAGCAAACGCAGCATTGCAATTATTCCTGTAGCGTGTTGTTGAGATCGCGCCGTCTTACCTGGGCAGCATGCCAGTTCCGGATGAAGACGTAGACGACTTCAGTGTAGACAGCTGCGACGAACCCGGCTGCTGCGACGGCGATGGCGCAGAAGAGGACGCGGTGCTGCGAGTCGGTCACCTCGAAGAGCAACACCTGCGAGGCCACCAACACTTCAGCGGCACCCACGGATGTCACGAACCGGAGCGTGGTGAACACCGCCACGCTGTTGGCGAACACGAGTGCGGTGCCGGCGAATACGAGCAGCACGAGCCAGATGCCTAGCACGGGACGTCGACCCATTCGGTCGGCAGCGATGCCCGCCAGCTGAAAGCAGAGAGTCTAGTACATCAGTTGTCAAGATTCCGTGCCGACCGCTTATGCCCTCGCGATCTCCGGCGTCAGCGTAGCTCTGGCCGACTGCGCTCGCCCTATGCCATCTCCTGACGCCGACGACCTTCGACGACAGTATAGCTCTGATCAACTGGACTTGCTCTACGCCATCTACTGACGCCGACAAGAGCTCTCGCAAGTGGTGCCCCGTGCTTGGACTCCTGTGACCGTGTTTCCATCTTTCCTATCTCTCCTATCCCCTCCATTTGTCATCGCTCTCTCTGGCTTACCACCTCACGCCTCTTCCTCTTTTCTACACCTTTACTCTTACCCTTTTAATCCCTCCTCAGCCCCATCCCTTATGAGCTACTGTTGAGGTGTCGCTCGCTGAAGCAGACACTTACGGGGCTCACCTTTCTCTTCCTTTCTCTCTTAAGAATCAATTTTTAGAGCAGATTTAAGGTTACCAAACAATATCTATTGACGGGATTGCGTAAGGGCCTATTAACACGCTGTCCGCACAGCCGGACCGCACATGGCGGGACACATGCCACACGCAAGCTTAGGGCGAAAGAGCGTCGCCGAGACGCTCTGTCGCACTCTGCTTGCGGGTGCTCTTTCGCCCTCCGCTTGCGTGCGGCAGGTGTCCCGCCACGTGTGGTGTGGGTGTACGGATAGCGCGTGTATAGTCCCACTCATTTAGCAGATTTCCGGTGTCGGTGGTGGTGGCGTCGTAGGTTGTGAGCGAAGAATCGGCGTTGGCCATGACCAAAAATTCTAGGTGGGAGCCGAAGACGTTTGCATTTTCGCTTTACTTCAACTTCCGTAATTAGAAAGACGAAAAGGCGATAAGGGCACAAGACGAGCGCTCCCTAACAACTCATTAAGGTTGTAGAGAGCGCTCGTCTTTCTTCCTCGTCTGGCGTCTCCGTCGTGTTCGTGCATAGTTTCCAACACGCCCAACTCTCAACTTTAGCGTAAATTACGTGCGAGAAAGGGCAGAACACACAAAGCAGAAGACAAGCACTCGCCATCTGTTTTGGGATCTCTGGCCCTTTAAGGGACACTAAAGAGAAGCATTGACTTCATTTAAATTGATAAACTGCACTCTGATTACCCTAATATAACATGTTTCAGTGTGATATGTTCGTTACCAGAGGAGAAAATCAAGGTTCAGGTTTCACAATTTAAATTTCGCGCCGAATCTCATTGCGTGATGGCACTAATTTTAAAATGTATTTTCTGCAGGTTCGATGACACTGGCTTGAAGAAATTTTCCTGAAACGTCATATGCTAGGTCTACGACACCCATAGATGACCATTACTTTAATTTTTTGACGCAACAATGTTCTTGCTCTTTCATGGTGTTTGGATCAGGTGTCTCGAGGTGAATGTTATTTTGCGTTAAGAGTGCTGTTTTCAGTATTGTAGAATAGTCTTTTTACTAATACGCGCGCGATCGTTTTCCTCTTGTGTCTTTTTTAGGGTTCAATATTGAGGTAGTTATTTCAGCGTGATAACTGCAGCGCAACTAAGGATTCGTGCTGACGTTCTAGTGTGCTTGTTTTATTTGCACTATGGTCTTAAACCAGTTGAAACCTGTTTATAGTAAAATAAAGAGGTGCGTGTTTTTCTTGGGGATAGGCGGGATGTTGTCAGGCTACAAAATCGTTCATATTGTCTCGGAGCAAGTAGCAAGCGCTTGTACTGGTGTGCTGTGGGGCTACTGGGATAATTTACGAGTGACGGACATTATTTGCGATCTGCAGTTCACAAATAGGCCCTAGCCAAGCTATGAATTCTTTTAAATAATACTATTTACCTGCTCCATTCGCACACCGTAAATCTTGAGACAGGTCACTTACAGAAGCGGTACAAATTGCATACAAGGGTTGAACATTTCGAAAAACAATCAGTACAAAATAATTTCACTGAGGAAAGTAATGTTGTCAAGTTGAACAAAAGTTGAAGTGGCAAATAAAGGCACACAATTAGATATAGTCGAAAATTGTATCGGTTTGCAAATCAACGACTCATTGACGTAGAATGCGGGGCGTTTGAATATTCGTTGCACATTACTGCTGGAGTGACCATGTCACCATGTGGCAGTGAGGGTGACCATGTAAACGAAGGCGTTCGCTGCATCCGCTAGAAAGCCGTTCATTCTGTGGTTCCTGGTCATGGCAATGCTCCGCTTCATTCTTTCCCTACTCCTCACCCTCGTATCACTCCTCACCGTAACTTCTCTTTCCCAATCCCATGCTACAGAGTACTAGGCTATACTATGTTTTACTCTCTCCCCTCGTCTTCTACCTCCCCACCATCCCACGCCTTTTCCACCTCCTGGGAGAAAATAGATATTCTCGACAGATATTGGTAAAAAAATTAAGGACACCGACAAGTCAGACCTCTGAAGAGCTCTGTCGTTAATACAGTAAATATAATCGTGAGCCGGATTCCGAGTAATGCGCAAGTTATGAAAGGAAAATGCAGCTCCACTAGCCGCAGCTTCTGTTTGTGAAACTCACCGGAGCCCCGACAACACCTCCAGCCACGTACGTTGCCGAGAGCGCCGGCACCATCCAACTGCGCCCGCACACCAGGTCCCATTCGTCGACGATGGAGTGGCCGTGCGACTCCGCGAATATGGCGTTGCACCGCTGGTGAGCCGAGCTGGCGCCGGACGCGTATTGCCAACCGGCGTCGCACGGTACGGTGCTCCGGTTGTCCGGGAGCCCTGCAGAGGACTCGGCGTAGGGCAGTGGAGGCTCGAAGCGTTGGCACTGGCTATGCCTTTCAGTACCGTCTTTTTCCTGTATTACGGGTATGCTGATGTTCCTCCAGACGTTCGGTTCCATGTAGGAGTACTGGACAGTAGGCCTGCGCAAGGTGGTAAGGCGTTCCAGGAGACGTCTTCAATACCTGCTAAAATTGGACGAGGAGCACGATATCATGACTGGGCCCGTTCGCGGTGCCTAAACTCATACACTGCTCCCTTTCGTTACACCTGCAACTCTTCTCCGAGTAACCACCAAAAGTTTTCGGCGTTCCTCACAACCCCACCCCTTCCTCTTGAGGGTCTGCACTGTTCAGCTTACGTCGGCTAGTAACAGCAGCAGCTGATCCAGTTGATCGATTCACCAGGTCACGCAAGGCAATGGAGCCCTGGACTCAATGAAGGCCCTCTGTACACTCGCCAACGTATATTTTCTCTCTCTTCAGTAAGAGAGTTGCTGCCTTACGAATCGACCGATGTTAGAACTTGTCAATCATTGGAGTGGAGCTACGGTTATTCGTCGCATGCTGTAAATGCTTTCTCTCGTCCCGATGAACACCCTAGAAGCTAAGCTGTGTGGGTTGGTGCGGAGAAAGGAAGTTACTTCATGAGCGCGTTGTTAGTTCGAGCACTTTTTTTTCGAAGGCGTGGCCTACATTCTGTGTGGCTCAAAACGGACGCGTGTGCTCGCAGCGGCCGTGGTAACTATAGATGCGACCCGCGATGCTAGTGGCCGTGAATTTGGGTATATGGCGTGGTCATTTGGGTATATAGAATCATTTGTTAAAAGGAGGGCGAACGATTTCTAGCTGACCTTGGAAATATATTGCCCAATCGAGACCGCATGCTGCCCCTAATGTTTCATCATGAAACAAGCGCAATATGTACGAAGACTTAGAAAGGACACCGGACGGAGCACTGACTATAGCTACTGAAAATTTTTATTTCGGAAAGAACACTCTCACATATATATAAGCATAACATGCATGCACGTCACCACAATCCACCCTTATTATCACAAACAGTGTGAATTAATGAAAAACTGATACGATTACCTTGCTCTTCCCCAACTGGCAGTGAGCCTAATGCTTGGTTCGCCAGCTCTCAACAGCCTCGACTGCCGAACGGCACCGTTTTCTGAACATGCTGAAATGCCGCAAAGCCCCTTTAAGACACATAGATAGGGCCCACTTAAACGAAATAAGAACAAAATGGCTCATTTATCTTCTTACATTTGAACAAAAATTTAAGGAGATGTGGCAATAATATTACTCAGTTGTACACGGAGGTGGCGTAATTTCTCACCTAAAGAAGAGCTTCCGACTTCGTTTGCTTTCAATACTATATGTAATGAAACTAGACAGGTAAGAAGGTCCACCTGCCGAAATTCTGATTATGTACCTGCTTTTAAATACACACACTCGCCCACACGCACACACATTAACACACACAAACTTACACATGGAGCTTCGTGGCGCACTATACCTGCACCAGTGGTCCACGGGTCTTGCCAGGTTTGCCGTTCCGATAGCGTGTACGATGGTCGTGAAGAAGGCCAGCGCGGTGCAGAACAGGGCGATCTGCTGAAACCGGCCGTGACCGCAGATGAGGACGTGGTCCAGTGGAGACGTGGGCGCCACCGCCGCGACCGAGGCTGCAGTCATGACCGCTGCGACGGTGCTGGTACGGGCAGCCTCGTGATGACCTTCCGTTGACGACAGCGACGATGTCCGTTCGTAAGTGGGCTTGACGGAAGCATTATGAATCGCCAAGCGCTCGTCCTCAGTTCCGCGAGTGGCTGACATCTTGAAACCTTCCCGGCGCCGACCATTTTGTGACAATAGAAATGACGTCAGAGTGGTAGACGGTTGACTGACGGTGGCCCCTTCGTCACTGGGTATAATAAAAGATTCATGCCGGTCGTCGCGTGACGGCAATGACGTCGTCAGAGCACTTGTAGGCTGTTTGGTGGTAGCCTGCTCACTATCTTTGCCGCTGGACAATTGAGCGCTCTCCAGCTGGCTATCATGCGACGAGGGCAAGACCCTCAAAGCGGTAAACGGCTGGTCAACAACGGCCCGTTGTTCTTTGTCGCTGGAAGCCATGGTAGACTTCTGCTCACCTTCGTGTGGTGGAAGTGACGTCCCAAACGGTGAAAGGCTTGTTGGCAATCTTCGGCTTGCTTCGTTTGCGACTGATGATTCTCGTGGAGTCCGTTTGACTGTCGTGAGGCGAAAACGTCGGAGCGCGAGTAGGCTGGTCAACGATGCTCCATTTATATTCATTACTAGGGATCACTGAGGCCTTCCTTCTGGCCTTCACGTGGTGGCAGTGACATCGTCGCAATGGTCACAGGCTGGTCGGCAGTAACTAACCTGTTTTCTTCGCCGCTGTCGACGTTAGTAACGCCCATCTTGCGCTCGTGCGGTGTGAGCATCGGAGCGGACGGTTGCTCTGGGAGCACCCTTTGATCGTCAGATGGAATCGCGGAGGACTCCGGCTGGCCTTCGCGTCGTGGCAGTGACGTCAGAGCGTTCACAGTCTGGTCCGTATGGGCCTGTTCGCTTCTTTGCCACTGATTACTTCGGCGGTGTCCGGCTGGCCTTCGTGCGTCAGAGAAGAATACGCCCGATTGAGCAACGACTTTTCAACGATGTCCCACCGGTCTAAGCCTCTGTAAGTAATGGAAGGTTTCCGTTTGCTTACGTATGGCAACAACGCCGTCGTCATAGCGTTCGTAAGCTGTTTGGTCGTAGCCTGCTCGACTTCCTTACCACTAGACGTCTTAACGGTGGCCGGTTGGACATCGTGTGGTGAAAGCGAGGACGTCAGAACGGGCAAAGGGTTGTTGACGCTTCCTCGCTGGTGTTCATCTCTGGGAACCACAGACGACTCCCGCTCAACGCGTGGTATTAGCGCCGTTGATAAAGAGGTCGCAGGCTGGTTGGCGGTGGCCCGTTCACCTTCTTTGCCATTGCTCGTCTTAGCGTCGTCTAACTTGCGGTCGTGCTGTGACTGCGAGGACGACGTCGAGGCGTTCAACCGCTTAGTGGCCATGGCCTTCTCGTCTTCCGCGTCGCTCATCTTTCTTGTCACCCGTTCCTCTACGTGGCACCTTCAATTGGTCTATGCTAAAGTGGCCGAGGGTCCGTGCACACAAATCGGAACTTGAAGCGTGGCTGTGGGAGGCTGTCTTAGCTCTGCCTGGGCTCAAGAAGTTGAGAAGGAGCGACGGCAAACTGCGACCTGACTGTTGCGCGTAGAAGCTGCTTCTCTTCGCGCGATGTCGCGTGATGAAGAGACCTCGGGCCGTCTTCTTCTTCATTGACACGATGGTTCTCATTTCTATCACGGTCCTTTGCCAAGCAGTGGGCGTTGTCGGGTTGATGATTATGATGATGATGATACTTCGCTTCTAAGAGTTGAACATGGTAGCGATCCTGTCCATAGTGCGTATATAAACCCCTCAGTTCATACTCTATAATGTATGATGATACTCGTGAAAAAAAATTGTGGATTACTACAATGTAATTTATATAAAGTTGAAAGTGGCTTGTGTCAGTAAAGCTTTCTTTATGGCTGCATTCTGTGAAATGTATAGCATGCTCTAAAGCACGAGCAATTCTACGTGTGAAATGTTTTCGAACTTTCAGCACCCAGTATACGTGGTCTTAAGGGAATACGCGCAGTAACGTGCGTGCCTCTTGTAGTGAGTGGCCGGCTTTAAACGACGAAGTCGTTATGATCATCACATGTTCTAACACCCTATGGCAATGCAGGCTTGTTCCACGAAATATTAGTGTTATCACATGCTGTACTTCGATGCCTGTATACATGACGCGTATGTTGGTAAAGCATGATAGCTGTTAGCACTGCACTTTCAAGGAGATTAAGTTCTTTTCAATGTACTTGCAAGCAGACACGTGGATGTGGGGTAGAACACCCGCTTGCCACGCAAACGGCCTGGGTTCCATCGTCATTCAAGCTCGGAAGTTTTTATTGTTTCCTTTATTTGCACACTTCTCGATTTTACTGTCACGGGCAAAAATGATTCACATACAACGAGGCTGACACCGACACCACAATTTCTGCAATACGAGCTCTCTATCGCTATTGTGTTAATACTGTACCGTCGAGGTTAGCAGGCAGCTTTTTTTAAAGAACACAAAAAATTACAGCGTATTCAAGAGGTGAATGATGACGAGCGGGGCGAAGTGGACGGAAGAACGGCTGGATGGACGGACACATGGACGCTTCGTCCTACTCATCATCATTCACTCTGTGGATATGCTGTGACACCGTTTTAATTGGCATGTAATGCAACTGGCTACAACGACGACTACGACGACACGGGATGACAATGACGACACACCCCACGGCGTAAGGCGCTTCGCCACTAAAAGTTTTGGCAGCACGAGACAGAATCGGTCTTGTTAACTAAGGAAGCTACACAGGCCCACGACCACTTACCGGGTATTTACCGTACGGCATTAGCTCCACTGCTAAAATGGCCTACTGACTAGTTCTGCATGTTCGACGAGTGTGCTTGCAGAAGTGAAGTAAAACAAGTGCTGACGTTACACCACCGCCGAAAATGAAAATCTTCACTATCAGCGAAATAGGAAACAGTCTTTTATGGCAATATGGGCGATGTCACGGCCTAAACAATACCGGAAGCCATCGGCGTGCGGAGAGTTCCCCTGCAGGCTACGGATTGGGGGAAGGGGGGTAAATGAATTATGGGGCTGATCTTGCGGAACCCCCCTTCTGGTGGCTCGATGCACTCTACCCCCCTCCCCCGAGTCGTAGCACCCACCACGCTATTATGTCAAAGCGAGTGTATGGGGCTGGTTTGCGCCCCCCCCCCCATTTCAAGTGACCAGGTGGGCGGCCGTCCCCCTGCCAACCTCCGTGCGCACGCTTATGCCGGAGCTTGTGACATGGCTGTGTATGATGGATGGACGGACGGACGGACGGACGGACGGACGGATGGATGGATGGATGGATGGATGGATGGATGGATGGATGGATGGATGGATGGATGGATGGATGGATGGATGGATGGATGGATGGATGGATGGATGGATGGATGGATCACCAGTCAGATAGCCTCCTTCTACTTAATTCCACCCGCTTAAAGTCTGTTTTGACCTCTCTGTCTCTAAACCCCAGTGCTTTGAAGAACTCTGCGCCATCATCCTGAAGTATAGGGTGAAGCCCTTTACAGAATATTATCAAGTGTTCCGCAGTTTCCTCCTCTTCTCCACACGCACTGCATACGTGTCTACCCCTTCGTATTTGGCCTGATACTGTCTTGGTTCGAAGCCTGGAGTGTAGCCTCACCGGTGACCACCGCCGGTAAACGCACTCCCTCACCAGAGAAGGATTGGCCTCCCTGGTGCAGTATCTGGCCACTACCTCCCACATGCATACGTCAATTAACTCACGGCCTTCAGTCCCCAGCAGCTGCGAAGCAACTGACCACGGCGGCGGTCAGATCTGCAACGCAGAAGAGGGTGCTAAGAATCTATGGATCCGGACAGGCCGCCATTGGAACCTGAACCTTGCAATGTTTAACGCTAGAACCTTATCTAGCGAGGCAAGTCTAGCTGTACTATTCGAGGAGCTAGATGGTGTTAAATGGGATATACTAGGGCTCAGTGTGGTTAGGAAGACCGATGATGCCTATACAGTGCTACAGAAAAGACACGTCCTTTGCTATCGGGGCTTGGCTGACAGAAGAGAACTGGGAGTGGGGTTCCTAATTCACAAGAACATACCTGGAAACTTAGAGCAATACTATAGCAATAATGAAAGGGTGGTAGGTATTGTAATTAAACTCAAGAATAGATACACGATGAACGTGGTACAGGCTTACGAGCCTACATCCAGCCATGATGACGCTTCAGTTGAAAGCTTCTATGAAGACGTGGAATCAACAATGAGCAATGTGAAAAAAACACAGTATACTATACTGATGGGAGACTTGTATGCAAAGGTAGGGGAAAGCGGGCTGGAGACCAGGCAGTAGGAGGTCATGGCATCTGTACTAGCTACTAGTAGAATTCGTAGAACGCAATAATTTACGGATTTTGAATACCTTCTACCAAAATTAAGGAAACTTCAGGTGGACATGGAGGAGCCCTAATGGCGAAAACAAGAACGAAATACACTTTATAATGAGTGCACGATGTAAGGAGGTATTACATGCTCAAAAAAACAGAGGAAGCGTCAAAACAGTGAAGAGGAAACTTGGAATAGGCGAAAATCAGATGTATGCATTAAGGGACAAAGAATACAAAATAACTACCAATATGAATAGGATAGTTAAAATAGCGGAAGAGTTTTACAGAGATCTGTATAGTAGCCGGGACAACCACGACGTTATTACTATAATAACCAGCAGTAACCCATGTGACACCCCACCTGTAATGATAGAAGAAGTCAGAAAAGCCTTGGAGAGCATGCAAAGAGGTAAAGCTGACGGTGAAGATTATATAGGTAACATCAGATCTGCTGAAAGATGGAGGACAGATTGTGTTAGAAAAACTAGCCACCCTGTTTACGAGGTGTCTCCTGACGGGAAGAGTACCAGAGTCTCGGAAAAAATGCTAACATAATCTTAATACATAAGAAAGGAGATGACAAGGACTTGAAGAATTACAGGCGGATCAGCTTGCTCTCTGTAGTATACAAGCTATTTACAAAGATAATTACGAACAGAGTTGAGAAAACATTAGAATTCACTCAACCAACGGAACAAGCAGGATTTCGAACAGGCTACTCAACAATCGACCACATTCATACTATCAATCAGGTAATAAAGAAATGCTCAGATTATAACCAACCACTATACACAGCCTTCATAGACTAGGAGAAGGTATTTGATTCAGTAGAAATGTCAGCAGTCATACAGACACTACGGAATCAGGGCGTCGATGAAGCGTATTTAAACATTCTGGAAGAAATCTACAGCCGATCAACTGCTACCATGGCGCTTCATAAAGAAAGCAACAGACTACCAATCATGAAGTGTGTAAGGCAGGGGGATACAATTTCCCCAATGCTATTTACCGCGTGCTTACAAGAGGTTTTCAGAGGCCTAGAGTGGGAACAGTTATGGATAAGAGTTAATGGAGAGTACTTCAGCAACCTGCATTTCGCCGATGACATTGCATTGCTGAGTAACTCCGGGGACAAACTGCAACTCATGATTAAGGAGTTAGAAGAGGGGAGCAGTGAGGTGGGTCTTGAAATTAATCTTCAGAAAACAAAAGTAATGTACATAACCTCGGAAGAGAGCAGCGCTTCGAGATAGGTAATAATCCACTTCAAGTTGTAAAAGACTATGTCGACTTAGGGCAGGTAATAACCGCGGAGCCGAACCACGAGATTGAAGTAACAGACGAATAAGAATAGGGTGGAGCACATTTTTTAAGCACTCTCAAATTATGACATGTAGATTGCAACTATCTCTCAAGAGGAAGGTATATAACAGCTGTATCTTGCCGGTATTTAGCTACGGAGAAGAAACCTGGAGGCTTACAAAGAGGGTTCAGCTTATATCGAGGACGACGCAGCGAACAATGGAAAGAAAATTGGTAGGTGTAACCTTAAAAGACAAGGAGAGAGCAGAGTGCACTAGAGAACAAACGGGGGTTAAGGATATGATAGTTGAAATACAGAAGATCAAATGAACATGGGACCGGGCATGTAGCGCGTAGACAAGATAACCACTGGTCAATAAGAGTAACTAACTGAATTTCCAAAGAATGCAAGCGGGTTAGCGGAAAACAGAAGGATAGGTGGGCAGATGAGATCAAGAAGTTTGCGGGTATAAATTGGCAGCAGAAAGCACAGGACCAAGTTAACTGACGGAACGTGGGAGAGACCTTTGTCCTGCAGTGGACGTAGTCAGGCTGATGATGATGATGATGGTGATGATGAGGAGGAGGAGTATGAGGAGGAGGACTTGATTCACAATACTGCGATCCTCGCCTCAAACAGTAGAGAACTACCCCGAGTATTATCGTAGATACTTCCCTTGGCTAATTCCCTGCTTAAAAAATCGATAGATCTCTAGTGCGGACTTCTTAACCATACCAATTCACCACATATCGGTCTCAGCTTCCTTCACCTTCTTTTTAACCGATAGTTCTTTTTGGTTTGGCCCCCTGCTATTTTCCAAGTATTTACCAGTCAATTTTCTGGTTCGCTTCCGCTATTTTGTATCGACATTCTTCATGTACAAGTAGCTGAATACCTTCCTAGCCCGACGCTCCTCCCCCATTTCTCTTAATGGCTTCTCAAATTACATCTTGCTGCTAGCTTCCCTGCCCTCAAATGATGTCAATCTCATATCACCTTGTACTCGCTGATTTGGAGTATTCCCGTGAGTTTCTAAAGCAAGACTACCTATTCCACATTACTTAATTTCTAACCTTGCTTGAAGTTCTGATCTCGTGCACAAGACCGCATTGCCGAACTTCAGACTAAAAACCATGACCCCTTTCCATATTCCTCTCACAACATCATACCTATTGTAATTCCACAGTGCCCTATTTTTCATCACTGCTGCATTCCTGTTACCTTTAGTTGTTGCGTTTATTTCGTGTTCCCTTAGGTACTCGGTCCCATTGCTTATCCATACGCCCAGATATTTGTATTTACCTGTTATCTCAAGAGTGACCTCCTGTATCCTAAGCTCACTACCTTCATTATCTATAAACATTATGACTGCTGCAGTTTTCTTACTGAATTTGAAATCTAACATATCTACCTCATTACCATAGATGTCCGTCCATCTCTGCAAATCTTCTTTGTCGGCCATTAGTACTATATCATCTGCGTGCATCAAGGCTGGTAGTGTCTGTTCAACGCCGATGGAGTTGTAAAAGTTTGCGCCACCTCTAATACGCTGCCACAATTAAAGGGTTCATAACCGGACTTGGTGAGGAAACTCCTTCTGCTGATAGCAGGCACTGCAACGAGCATCTCGCTCAAATCTTGTAGTTGCGTGAATCAAGGAGAGATAACAAACAGCGCTCGAAGTTTTTAATTTTTTAGTGGTCGCCCTCTCGATTTCGTGATGCGCTCTCGGAGTCATGGCGCGCGCTGACGTAGCTTCTTTCTTCCATCTCTCTCTGCTTAGCTTCCAGCCCGCTGCGATGAGAAAGCACTTAAAGGTGCTACAAACACCTCCCGGTGTCTCTTGCCGTTGTTGACAAATTTTTATGACAATCCATTATTTGGCCAATGAACCCCGACAATGGGGTCATGAGATGATTACTGATTACTTGGAAAAAATTGGTGTAGGACCCACTCAAATTTTCAGATAAAGTGTGATCCGTTATAGGGTGCTTGTGACACAAATGCTTCGCTGAACTATCTTTGATGATATGCTGCCAAATTGAAAAGGAAGCTCGAGCGAATCGGGTTTTTTCATATCCACAACTGCTAAAGTTCCTCTAATCTCTAAGTGTGCGTTGTCCATTTGTGAAAAAGTTCGGGTCAGTTTACTAAATTGGAGTCTATCGCACGCTTTAGGCACAGGAGCACGACCTACATCTAAGGCCACGTAAGGCAGCCACAGACATAGCCGCACGCCATTTATCCGTCAACCGCGAGGGAGCGCGGGTGATTCGGCGCACATGTCTGACAAAACACGGTGGTGCTGGTTCCCGTCTCCTGGCGCCCGCAATGATGGCAGGGAATAATGGTGGTAGCATCTAGGGAGCCCACGACTTTGATGTCACCCGCCGCACGGTTCCAGGGTAGCTCGTAGCTGTGGCATCGTCTTACGCCTTGACACCTAGGACCGTCGGCAGACCATGGGGTTTTAGCCTGGGACACCAAGGCGTACGTGGCTGGGAGGCTGCAGTAGCGAGCCAGCGATAGCTTCAAAGCGCGTATGCTTTGGCATGTTTTGTCATTGATGTTCACTTTCAAAGCAGGCAAGAACAATCACGGGAACAAAATCACGCCGACATGTTTTTTCCCGTCCTTGCTCTTTTGGTGCGCTATCAAAAAATAAAAAGCGGCAGCTGTTTTAAAACTGGAGAGGGGGGATATTAGGGGTGAGTAGTAAAACGTAAACATAGTGTCCATACACGGGAATATACGCATCTATCTATCTATCTATCTATATCTATCTATATCATCATCCTCATCTATCCCTCATCTTCTCTCTATCTATCTATCTATCTATCTACTATCTGTCTGTCTGTCCCTCTGTCTGTCTTTCTGTCTATCTTTTATAAAAATTGCAAGTATGCGTGGAACTTCCCCTTGGGCGGACAGCTTAGAATAAGGCATAACATTAGAAGTAGTACTGATACTAAATCTTGAAGGCGAAACAACTTGTGAGATGACTTTTGTAGACACTGGCACGTAACCCACAAAATCATAAAGGCAAATGAGAATATTGGGGTCATACGCGCAAAAACCACAACGTGATAACCGCTTATTTTCGGGACCACGATAATATAACATCGTTGTCGCCCATAGTTCACAGAGCTTTTCCACGCTGTAGTGGAAAGGCCCCGCAAAATTTAAACATCTGATATCCTTCAGCGTGAACGGGTCTCTAGCATTTCATATTCACAAAAATGCACAGCTGGATTTCAATTCCATGTCCTCAGGATCAGCAGTTGAGCACCATATATCAACTAGACCGCCGTAGTGGGTGGGAAATATAGCGATGCAAAAAATTTGCTATCCAATGTAAAGTTTACGTCACGCAAATAAGTGTGAGACAGTTCTTTGGGACGTCGACGAGCCTCCAAGTGGGAAGCAGGACATGAATACGAGGGTGGCAAATATAGTAGACAGCTTCTCCGCTACGGGACGCCGTAATCGATAGGGTCCTCACTACGGCCTCCCTCATATTCCGTTTTTTTCAACGTCGAACCTCAACAATTGATTAACCAACAATCACCTACAACACGTTTATGTGGGGGCTGCCTTCTCGTTGCACGCTGCTGCAGCTTCTGCCGCAATTTTATCCCACCGCACACATGCACGCAACGCCGGCCGTGGCACGGCTTTTAATTTATAGTCACGTGACCA
The DNA here is from genome assembly GCF_013339725.1 of Rhipicephalus microplus. Lineage (NCBI taxonomy): Eukaryota > Metazoa > Arthropoda > Arachnida > Ixodida > Ixodidae > Rhipicephalus > Rhipicephalus microplus. Next base: position 1,539 of record NW_023612619.1, on the reverse strand, counting down.
GCTTTGCTTACAAGAGAAAAAGACAGAAAAAAGAAGCCAGTAGTTTTGCGTCAGTGCTGTCGTAGACACAAAGCTGTGGACTGCCGGCTTGGTCCATCTGTTGAATTCCTCGATGTGAACCGATTGGCTGTCGAAACACTCTGGTTGACTCGATTACTATGACGCCTTCCTTTCATTCAAAAGCATTGGAAAGATTGGGAGATCAACCAGTCGTTGGAGGGGATTGTCAGGGCAGTAAAGCTTCAAACTTAGTATCACTACGTCCCACTATGCAGTTACTAGAATAACAGTGTGTATCGATGGTTCACTTAATAGCTTTTCATTTGCTAGCGTCAGTTACTACTTAGGTAGTAAATATTGTGTCAATCAGTTACTACTGAAAATTCAGTAGGCCTACACAACAGTGTAGCTTTCGCATGCCACATTCGCTCTTGACGATGCAATGCAATCTGGTTTGTCAGAATGTCTGTTGCTTCTGAAATTTCATAAATACCTGCACCAGTGGTCCTCGGGTGTCTCCCCATGTTTCCTATGACCGGAAAGTACACGAAGGCCGTGGCGAAGGTCAGCGTGGTGAAGACCAGGACGACCCCTCCCTCCGGAACCGGACATGACCGATGGATGTGAGTGTTGTCCAGCCGCAACGAGAGCCCAAAGGTACCGCTGGCCATGCTCGTGGTGACAGCAGCCGTCGTCGGCTGGCCGGCTTCCTTCGGCCAACCAAGATGGCGGTGACGTTCGAGATGACGTCATCTGGATAGAAGGAGGTCCCGTCGTCAACTCTTTGCCTCCAAGCTCCCTGGGCGTCTCCTAATAAGGCTGGAGAGGACGACGATGGAACTGAAGGCAAAAGCTTGACATGTCTGATCAAATGTGAAAATGGGCCATCGGCCACAACACGTGTGATGCGAAAAATTAATCGAGTGTGGACGTCACCTAATGACGTTGCATATCACTGAAATTGGCGACGTCTTCACGACGTCCCACGATATCACGTGACATTTATATTTGGACAAAGGCGAGTTGATCTTGGAGGTAACGAAAGACCAAGTGAGTTGCCGAAGCTTGCAGTGCCTCTCATCCTTGATGCAATGTAAAACCACCTTAAGTGCCGTAAGCTTTTGAAGGGGGAGGCGGAGAATCGATGCATAGACTTATGCGAAGAAGGATAAGGCTGACCTTCGAGTTGCTTAAGGAGACTGCATAAGATACCTTATTAATTTTCTTAATGGACGCGCTTACAAGCTCTATAAAAATGGCATTTTAACGCACACATTTTTAACCATTAAATTAAAAAAACTTACCGCTATCAATCCCTCTCGAAAACACGTTGAAGGTGTCTCGGATGGCTCGAGGACGAAAGCGACGACTGTGACCTGGCGTTCCTCTGTGACGGTGGACGGCTCGAACGCTTCGTAGCCGCCTTGCGTCGGTGACGGCCGAACCGAGCTATGCAGTGTCGCCGCGGTCGAAGCAGGATGTCGTCGTGGTGCACGGCGCATGGCTCCCGAGCCTTCCAAGTTGATGCGAAGAAATGCG